>JASAND010028445.1:0-15788 GCA_030248195.1 Trissonchulus latispiculum | reverse complement strand
TACATCTCCCCAAGGCTCGCCATCCGAACTATCGAGTGGATCACGGTACAAATGCCAAACTGGTACGTGAGCTGAGCTCTCAAGACAAATAACACAGTACAGAGCAATGCTGCTACAAATACTATTACACCACAGACGATCTGTTAACTGTAAGTCACAAAGCTAAATTAAGCTACATTAAACTAGTCAAAACTACATATATACATATGATAGAAAAATACAAAAAACAAGCTATTAAATACAACATTTTACGGCGGAATAGACATATACTGGCTGAGCTAGTAACAAACACAAATTAAAGCACAAAGTCACCAAAAATTATGCATAAGCAAAAATACACGTAGTAGTGGAACCGTAAAAATTATTTGGAATTATTAAGTAGCTAAATATGAAAATAACACCAATCCCCTACCAAGGGTCCGCGGAAGCCTTGCAGTAATAGCTTCCGATGGTCTGGACCAGGAATTCCTGCATATCAGGGCAGTGATGGAAGACGTGGAAAGTGATCAGCCGTTGAGTAAGCTGATCAGGACTTGACTGCCATCGCTGAAGGCGACAAGCGGGCAGTGCGGTGATGGCCTGTTTCTTGCTATGCTTGATAGCAAAGCCATCGCGACCGGGACGATCCCTCACGAGGTCAATGACAACATCAGCCTGGCAATACCAGCACTGAAGACCCTGATTGAGGTGCTCCTTGGTCCCAACGCAGTTGTTTTCAAATTGTTTCACCGGCAAATTGATAAATGGCTGATGTTTGAAGATGAAGAGGAAGGCATATTCAGGCCCCAAATAGAAATTAAGGAAAAAGCCTTCGCGATACCCTCACCTTCGGGCTGGTAATAACCAAGCACCATGACCACCCATGGATGCAGGTTCTTCTCACGAGGGTCGCCCGAGATGTTATGGGGCTTCCACTGGAGGTTATTGTCCCGCATATAGATGATTGGGTGATCAGGCCAAAGGTCCAGTCCTCCGTCCCACGACACACCTGCTTTGCGATGTCCTGATTGAGCATTTTGCATAGGACGGTGACCAAATGGTGAAAAATTGTCTCTGCTATAACTTGACGGATATTCGAATAGCAGGAACCGAAGAGCTGAA
Source organism: Trissonchulus latispiculum (assembly GCA_030248195.1). Classification (NCBI taxonomy): domain Eukaryota; kingdom Metazoa; phylum Nematoda; class Enoplea; order Enoplida; family Ironidae; genus Trissonchulus; species Trissonchulus latispiculum. Next base: position 14,687 of record JASAND010028445.1, on the reverse strand, counting down.
TTTCGTCCGTCCGCTTTCTTGATGGTTTTGACACAAGGTACACGAAGGCCGATGATTTTGGTCCTGATCGGCTCTTCGTGTCAGCGGGATGACGTCCATCACGATCATGATGAGACTCTTCACGATGTTTGATCGGATAGACCGGAGGGCGACGATCTTCGCGACGATCGCGTTCGTGATGGCGGTCGGTCGAGCGATTCCGCTCTTCCTAACGACGGTCTCGTGACGGTTTCCTTTGACGGTCGGACTCACGACGACGAGACGACGGTGAACGGTCACGTCACCGTCGGTCGTGATGACGTCTCGTTGACGGATGCCGACAGTGGTCATCACGAGATTCTGGCCGGCGATCACGAGACTTTCTTGACGCGGGAAGGGAATCTCGGCGACGAGATGTTAACCGTCGGCGATGACGGTCCGTTGATTGTTCTCGACGGTGTGATCGCGAGTGATGACGAGGTTTGATTGATGAAGGAGGTCGTGATGCCTCCCGCCGATCGTGATGTTGATGGTTGGGCGTCCCGACGACCGCAGACGGCCTTCATGGTCCGGAGAATCCAACGGTGGTTCCTCCAAGGGACATAGGACACCAGTCCATGTGTTGACGATTGTGGGTGTTGGCTTCCAGGAGTTGTAGAAGCCGTGATAGCGGTCTAGACGGATGAATTCGAGTCGGATCCGTATGGACGACAGCCACGGCCTCGTTCCGAACCAGTGATACCGCCGAAAAAGTTCAATTCGGAGGCAGCCATTCCAGGTTTGGCCGCTTCTGCTCCAGCCAACGGCGTCTTGAGTGCAGACCGCTGGTCCTTGATGCCGCTAGACCGTTGATGCCGCTAGATCCTCCCTGAAATGACTAGACACGATGGAGTTTCGTGCCGAATTGCGCCACGGGGACCGAGGTGACCACCGAAAAAGGAGCGGGTCGTCGTTCCCTTCAAAGTCGGAAGACGGACGGCCCCATGACCACATCACCGGTTGGACGGGGTCCAGTTCGTAATTCAGGGTGTTGATGTATGGCAGGATACCATGGGCCATTGCACCACCATCCCGTTTCCGATGAAGGATGACCAAATCGGACCACCGCAAAGCAGGGCCCGACCCATCCACGGGGACTTCCCGATAAATTTCCCAGAACACAGGGTTACCCTGACCAAGCATCCTGAAGAAGGATTCTGGATCATAACCGGGCATTTTCGGGTTCGCTAGGGTCCCACCACATAGATATGGCGCTTTAGTTGACCAGCGCCAATGGGAGAGTCTCTGAATAGGGCATTCAAAGTCAATAGAGATCTAGGGACCAAGACCTGGATATAGGATTGAACCCTCGCCAAGGAGACATTCATCGACGACATTCACTGGACCCTTGTCGAAGGATCGACATGGCCAATTGGCTGGTGATCATGGTCTGCTCCAGCTTCCAGTGATACAGACTTGGGGAATAGGCAGTCGGGCCCGTGACACCACCAGGACGTTCACCACAAGAGGCCAAAAAGCGCTTGGCCTCCTGATAGGCGACATGAGGAATATCTGCATGTTGGGCTAATACCTCGTCCACGGACAGGAGAGTCCCACTCGACGTTGGAGTTGAGCTCGATGTTCAAGGAGCTCGGATCCCTGCGGTCAGTAAAGCTAGCCGAGCTCGTTGATCTTCCGTCATTGGTGGATACCAGCCAGGTTGGGTGGCTGGATAGGCCATCGTGAGCCTGGGTGCACAGGGTTCCAAGAGGGTCGGCTGTAAAATCTCCTGTTGACGTTGAGCGTCTTCTTCTGTGGGAATACCAGGTCGAGCTCCAATCTATTCCGATGGTTGCTGCTCATCAGGCTGATATGCCGTATCTGAATCGGACACCTCCACCACGTCGTCGTCTTCTACTGTTGATTTGGCCAGGCTCGCAGATTCCTGTTGGCGGGTAGACGACCTGGTCCGTCGTTGACTCGTGGTGACCGCAGTTTCAGCTGGCCGGGATGAGCCCGAAGTCTGATAGGTAGGACATCCACATGACGATGACTCATCCACATGGCGATGACCGCCCGAATATGTCACTGGAGGTTGCTCCTTCTTTCTGGGATCACCAATTCCCTCGTGATAGTGAGTCAGTGGTGGTAGTTTCTTAGGCAGAGGTGGCAGTTTCGTCTCCTTTTCCCGTCGTTGAGCTGCCTTTATGGCATCCACCAACCATTCTGGTTCATCAGCAATGGTCTGCTCATTCGGAGGTGTGGATGACCACTCAGATCCAAAGGCCGACCATCTGACCGAAGAAACCGATGGGTTGTTTCAGGTGGTAGATCCGTAGGAGTGTCATTCGTATCAGTGTTATGACGACGACCTGCGACGATCGCATACCAGTTTAAATCCAGTATGTCGTCACGCCGTCGGAGTGTCATCAGAGTTTTATCAGAGGCACCCAGGATACTTCCCTTAGCGGTTGGGCAGCATTGCCTCCTTCCGCCTCAAAAACGGCCAATGACCAGGCGAAGCTTCCTTTGAGATACTTCACCGATGCTCTCTTGATGGTCAGTTTCTTCCGGAATTCCAGTTGGCGTTTCGGCTAAATGTCCAACGATTGAACCTTTGTTGGTGTGAACATCTTTGCCTGAACAAGTGGACCGAGCCCTAATTCTGCCTCTTTATTGACCTTCGCCCGTCAGGCGAAAGTGTACTTCGCACTGCTAAGATAGATAACCTGGATCCATTCATCTAGGGGCAATGCATTAGTCAGTTTGACCAAGCAGGTTGTAGATGGCCAAGATGTCCGCCAAGGCATATTTGGCTTTCTCCACTGTCGGACAAACCGCAGAACCCTTGAAATCAGCCGGTTGAAGTCCTTTTGGAGAAGGCACATCGCAATAATTACAGATTTTATTCATGGAGAAATGAGTACTGACATAGCATTCCTTGGACGCGTCGGTGATATACTCCCAGGGGACCACAGGAACACTAGGGTCCACTTCTCGGCGCTTTTTGATGTAGGGTACCGACTGCGCGACGACAGTTCTGCTGCATAGGTCTCCATGACTGTGATGCCACACAATTTGGCTAATCGCAGAAAATCAGCCTGTCTACCAGCAAATACCATGTAGACCGGCTCGGGTGGATGTAGAATGATTTTCAGGGCATATAGGACCGAATAGTAGTCTGAAATGTAGACCAAGATTTCACTGACCATGATCCTAAAGACTTTCGAATGTTTTGCGGGGACTGGACCCGCAATTTGGATCATGGTGACGGTAGCATCTTGTTTGTTGGCGAACTGGGTATAAGCTCCGCCGTCGATATCTATAGTGATGAAGCCCGTAGCCTGATGAGTGTCCAGGATATCCGGAATGGCATCAAGTAGACCCTGAAGGGTCCTGATGAACCGCAGCCGTTTAAGTTGGTCCGGTAGAGGCAGCTGATCTGCGCAGAACCGCTGATATTTTTCCGGTTTACTGACGTGACATCATTGATGGCTTCGATCAGGCAGGCATCAGGATGCTATGATATATCGAAGTCCTTCTCGCGACCCATGAGAACTTCCTTCAAATATGCATGGTATGTAACCACGCCGTAGATGTGTTCATCGGCTTTTCACCCTTAGGTTTCCTGTGATGGCTTCGATGTCCTCACGAGCTGGAGTTTCGTAGAAGAGAGCGATGACCTTCTCTGGTGGAGTCATTATGACCGGTTCTCGATCAAGGGGCAGGGAATGTTCGTGGCCATCCTCAACAATTGGGACACTCTGGACTAGACTACGGGTTCCTCGTTTCGATGGTTTTTCGGGAGGCTCGTCGGTTTCGGTAGCGGGCTGGGCTGGCTGAGTCCCACGCTGATTCGTCTTGGAACCGCCACGGTTACTTTTCTTCGATTTAGTAAAAGTTAACTGAGATGACCCAGCAACTGACGAGGCAGTGTCCAAAGATGCTTAGCGACTGGGAGTGCATCTTCTTCAGGACGACTTGGCGCTGGCTTTCCAGCAGAGCCATCTGCTGTTCAATGTCTTTGAGTGACAATGTGGTTTCCTTCCCAGGAACCACTGGGGTAGTGTCTTGGCTTGTTCCAGGCGCACTTATGGAACAAGTTGATGGTGGACTGTTCCTTCGAGATGTTGCTCGTTGCTTTTTCCCATTTAGAGCCGAGCTCCGAGAGTCCGAATCTTCAGTGGTATCACCACTGGCAGCAACTGCCGGACGTTTGGTCCCTTGATTAGACGGATTGACAGGGCTATGATGTTAGGGCTTGCCAGTTGGGCTAGAGACCTGGCGTCCGTGGTCTGTTCGGTGGCCTGTCGTTGTGGCCGTTTAGCACCGCGCTGCAGCCGCCGCGTCCTGACCAGCAGAGGCGACCTCTTGAGCTGGCTGGCCTCAGGCAAAGACTGGGGATCCATCTGGCCGGCATTTGAATAACCCACAGGGGATGGGATCGGAGCATCATGTTGGCCTCCCAGACGTGATGCCACGCTGGAAGGTCTAGGGCCCATCCGATTGCGGTCCCGTGGTTCGAAACCCGGGTGGGCTAATTCTTTTCTTTCAATGGTGAGTGAAAAGCTGAACTTCCCTCTTCCCTTCTCTCTTCTAGGTCCTGGTTTCATGGATACAAAGGTGCCCGGCGCCTCCCGTTCGGGCTTGTCCTCGGTTTCTTCTTAGTCCACCAGCCCTGGCAGAAGAGCTACAAATTGACAACACTCAGCTAGAAAATTCAAGCTACATAATACATAGATTAGTCTTCCCCCCCCTCCAAAATAGACTAACCATAACTGAGTGCTCCCAACAACTGATTAACTTGAATTCTCTAATTGTGTCACCAATAGACTAGTCAGTAGCAAAGCTAATTAGCATTCACTTATTCAAACTGAATGTTTTGATCATTTAGAATCGAAATAACGATGTATTTAGAGAAATTTTCCGCTTGTGGATAATTCCACATTGCCATTTTAGGACAGTAACTAGTTTGTAGTAAGCTGAAATGGATAGTTTGATCTGCTCGTTTAATGCATTTTGTTTTAGTACCCAGAATCAATCTGAAACCATATGCAAATTTTATGCCATTATCTAGTTGGTGAAAGTATATAATGCATGCACATTTGCGAACTGAAAATTAATGCAAAGCTAAAACAAAACCTGGGGCATTGGCGTCGTTTTCATAGTGGCAGCACTTAAGCGCTGGTGTGACAATGTTTTTACAGTTTACAGTAATAGCAATCCTCAGCTGCATGCAGGTAACCTATAAACAAACTAACAAATTAACAATTTACTAACATTATAAAAGGTCAATTATAGTCAAAGTAGATTGGAGCTTTGCACAAAACCCTTAATATTCAGCCATAAGAATGCTGCACAGGTGGAAAGTTGTTCTTCTAGTGCTACATGTAGTCATCGTTGCAGTAATCTTCGTGAAAATTACTCTGCTGCGAAAGAGTTTAGTCCCGCAAATTTACCTAACGTTTGATTGAAACCAATTCTATTTTGTATTATGCAGGTTTCTTATGGCGAAAGCGATCAAAATGTCACTGCTACAGCTGAAACTGACTGTGAAAGTCAGTTTTTGAAATTTAACCAATGTCTGACGGAGAGCTGGAAAGAATTCGATGCAGCTGAAAAACAAAAGAAACTGCAAGAAGAAAGTCGTGCTAAAATTGAAGCATGTTTTACGAGGTAAGATTTTATATGATGTGGCCAATTCTTGTCCCTCTTTGTTCTGGAATTAAATTTATGAACTGATAGTTTTATTTTAAATTTTTTGCTCATCCATTCACTGTTATACTGCTCAGAAAAGCTGGATACATCAGAATACAGTTGCTGTTTTGTGCTTTGAGTGGAATGGTTTCAACAATTTCAGCAACGGTTGTGCTGTACCTGAATGGAAATCCGAAGAGGAAGCTGCGTTTAAAACAATAAGGAATATGCAGGCTCCAGTCGCTCAAAATGACGTGTGCGTTAACAATGCCATTGGCGAACTAAAAGAAAAATATCTGAAGTGCATGGAACAAAGAGGACACAAATATTTGCCTGTGGACGACCAACTGCAAATGCAGCAGATGCAAAAACTGCAAGCGTGAGTAGTCCAAGACCATAACGAACATGACTTGAGCTTTGTTTGTCAAAAGATCACAGCTTGAATTTCATAGCAAAGCTTGTTTATTGTTTTGTGACCAAACCAAATTTGATAATCTTTACCAATTACTATGTACACAACAATGAGGGCTACAGAGGGTATGTTTTTCAATATTTCTTTGTAGTTATCATTCACAAAGACTACGGTATACTATTATCGAACTAACACCAAAGTAATATTTACGTATTGCTCGTGTAATGGGTCCGTTTCCACAAGCTGGGTCAAACGGTGTTAGTTTTTCGAAAACCTCAAATATTAGATTTTGAAAAACAAATGAAGACACTCCTAAATTCGGAAAAACAAGTGTTTATGAAGTAAGTGGTCAAACTCAAAAAGGAGCCAAAAATCAAAACATTTTGAAACTAGAAAAATATTTTGGAACTCGAAAAATATGAACAATATTCAAAACTTGATCGATTTTCTGGGTTATTCTATGTCATTCACTGTCATTTAGCTCTCTGGAGATTGCTTGTTCGCTAAGATCCTCCGGGAAAACAGTAACCTCGAAATTTTCATCACTTAAAAAAATTTAACAAATCCGAAAATATATGACTAGGGTCAGTAATCAGCCGTAGCAACAGTAACTCTTAGGGTTTGTAACAGCCGTAGCTTTATCTTTTAGCATTTCGCATGGGGACACCGCTGCAGTTTGTAAAGCACTGGGACAGTGCCAAAAGAAAGAAGCTGAAGATTGCTTCATCGCAAAACAAAAAGAATTCTTTGGAAAATCACGAGTAGAAACTTGCGTGAAGCAGCATACTGAAGTTGCAGAAACATCTTGTAAATCCTATAACGAGTGTACAAAGAAAATCAAGTAAGCAGTAATGTCGTATAGATGACCCGAAGAAAAAGTTCATGCTTCGACTCTACCGGTTAATAGCAGAATAGACTGGGTTCTGGGTAAGGGTATACTAATTTTAAAAAATAGTATTATTTTCAAAAGATATTTACATGCTAAGAACATTCAACTTCTGAGATGTTCTCGCTATTTCTCAATTCTCATATCAAAAAGGTTTCCAAAATTGAGTATAATTCGGTTTATGTTAGTAAGCGTAAGCGGATGCTCACGTCCCAAAGCAGTGGAGTAAGACAAGCTCATCGTTCATACGGTCAGGGTAATTTGTGTTTTGCGATTTTTATTCAAACTCAGAAATACCCGCAAAATTACAATTACAATTGCAACAACAACAGCATGACACAATATATACGAAGATTCATGAATATACTTGAATTCCAGCGAACAGTTACTACAACAGTTTGTTTAATTATTTCATATATATTCTAGGATTAGCCAGGAGTGCGAAAACATGAGAGAAAAGTTTATGTCTGACATATGCGCATGCAGCAAAGGAAAGACAGAAAAAGCCAACAAAGCTATGGAGAATTGCTCTGTAAAGCGAAAAGCACTGTCTAAGGAGATGGCATCGTATTATGGGGTTCCCGATATCAATGATATGCCTTTCAATGTGGACGGTATTGAAAAGTGTTCTCTGGATATTCAGAGAAAGCTGAGTCATAAATTTGGAGGGTTTCTAGCTCATTGTAAAGGTGAGAAACAGAACAAGTGTGACTTGACCAAAGATGAACGCAAAGCTGAAATTGAAAAAAATTGCAAAGTTTTGGATGAGAAACAGGAAGAATATCAAAAATGCCTCGAGAAAAATGGATTCAAAATGGATGATCACATAAAGAAATCGATTCAGTCCTGTTCAATCGGCAACAGTTACTTTGGCTAAGACGTCCACCTGTGTTGATACAAGCCTATGAGGAATAAATTAAATAAGCAGTAGTGCTTTGAATTTTTGTCGATGTCACATTTCTTTTCCAAGGAAAGCTTTACGTACGTGAAAGCTTTGTCTGCTAAGTAAAAGGCAATTGAACTCGCATGCAAGGCAAAACCTTACACGACCGGATAAGCATATTGGGTTACATATCACTTCACGGATTATTGCTTTGAAGATAAGAAGTTAACGCAAAAAGGAAATAAAGTTGACCTTAGGATTAATTTTAAAACTAACGGAACTTAGGTAAAGTGCAAGCGTACCGCTTACGCTAAGTGAAACTGAAAAACTTATCCAAACCTTATTTTTGTGTTGATAGCAAGCACGTAGAGAAGATGTACGCAGTAGGGTTGTATTGATTCAGCTATTTCATTTTCGATTCGATTCAGTTCAGTTTTTCCATTTCTCAAATATATAAGATTCGATTCAGTTCGATTTACTTCTCCTCAAATTTGAAACGATTCGATGCAGTTCGATTTTGCCCATTTTGAACAAACTGCGATTCGATTCAGATTTCCAAAGTAGCGATTTTTGATTCGATTTTTGATTTTTTTATTTCTACACGAGATCTCGATTACGAGCACTATTGTAACAGGAATCTAAATAGCGGGAGTCTATTGTTTGCTCATTTTTCCGAACCTCGATTTATGTATATATATTTTATACTCCAATCCAGAAGGCACGTTTTAATAAGTTTTTTTAAATCAAAGTCAGATCTCTAGTAATTTCACCTCAAAGTAGAGGGCATGTGTCAAACCTAGCAAATGAAAAGTTAGTCCTTTTGCATGGGTGTCAAAAGAATCTGGAACCTAGACAAAGATAGCCGTCAATTCAACTTAAAACAAACCACATTCCTTCTTCGGGTGTTTCTAACGTCCCAAGCGATGTCTGCAGCTTTACCTAGTTTTGAGGTTTTTGTCACTAGACCAAAAATAAAAATATTCGAACCTCTACTCCAAGGTAAAATTAATACTCAACTACCCTAAAATATCCTACTTTAATTATGGTGGTGATTCCTTTTGGGACACTGTTGGTTGACGGCGTAAATCAAAATGAAATTTGACGAAACTTTCTAAAATAAGTTCGTTTAGCGTTCCAACACCCTTCGCACAGTCCCGCTTCAAAAATTCGAGATTTCCGTTCAGGGCGGCTTTTGCCAATTTCTGAAAGTATGACAGCAGCTGCATGACTATGACTATATCCATTCGAAAGATCTTGTTAAACTCTACAATTTGCTTTTGGAATTAACTCTCTAGCTTTTCCCTCTCGAGATATCGCCTAATTTCGTATTTTGGCGTCAAAAACTTGTCCTTTCTGCAGAAATTAAATAATCCAGGAACGTGAATGAAGGTCTCACAAGGGCAAATTATCCGACGGTTGATCTTCTTCCAATTGCTATCTTGTTAGCTGATATTATAAAAAAGGCAGTTTTGCAAAAACACGACCAGCTTTTTTCCAAAGATTGTGGACCATTCGCCATGCAAGCTGGAGGGCTGGTACTGCTAATATGATATGGTACTGCTCTGCACAAATATACCCAGAGACGTTTTTCCAGTTGCTCCGATAGCTACTTTCTAGCTAAAGTGGTGGCTTGCTAAAGTTGGAGAAAGTAGGTGAAATCCAGTTTGCGAGCACATTTCAGCTTATTTCTCCATAACGAAGTGCGATTTCATAATAACTAAAAAAACGACCGCAGCTATTTGATAGAGGTATCGAATGATATAACCGATGTCGCGCTAAAAAATTTACTTGATTCTGCAAAAAATCTGGAATATTATACTTCTTCTAAAATGCGTTAAAAATTTTTGCAACAGCAACATTACTTTCAGGGTATGCGTTAAAATGAGAAAATATCAAGCTGCAAAAAAATGGCTTCTTAACTCCAAGCAATGATGAGTAATAATGGTTCAAAGTTGATCTGACCAAAGGGAGTCACCACCTTTAAACACTTGTCATACACCGTATACTACATATAAAATATGCAAAAATGAGCATAATCGGAAAAGATCGATAAAATGGATGCTCCGATTCTTATATAGAAAGGACTCAGAGCCATTAATTAGGAAACGGTGCAACGGGTAAAGCACCCTTACTAAAGTTGACTGACCGAAAGCAATTAGTATCGGATAAGTAAAAGAAAATGGCATGCAGACCGACAAACTGTTCAGGTCCGACAAAACTCGGCAGATCCACACCGCCATCGGGCCAAAACCCTAAGTGTTGTGATTCTCTGTATAAATAAAAAAATCACCTGCCCGCCCACCAAAAATCCAAATTTTGCCAATGGAGAAAGCCTGCTTCCGCTTAACAATTCCAAAAATTATCGACATAAAAACTTGAACAGCAAAGCAAAATTCTGTTTAAATTAAACCCATCAATATTTTTAAACTCTTGTCTGCTATTTCTTTGTCAACTTTTGTGGAAGCAGGGGTTTTTCATACGTGAAAATTTGATTGAATTGAAACTATTTATCTAAGATGTTAAACAATTTATAAAAATAAATAACCATTAATTGCTTAGCTTAAAAGCCAATTGCTAAATTTTTGGATTTACTGTCAGCACTGAAATGAAACTTAAAAAACAAAGAACCTATCCCAAGTCAAGATGCACTGCACAAATGATATGGGAAAAATGACAAAATTTTGGCATTCTCATTCCTGTAGATACAAAAAAAGATGCAGATTCCTAAACATACACACATACAAGCGCACACATTTTCCCTTGTTTCTCCTCTTAATCTGCTGCCTATTTCCCCTGAATCAAAATGTGAATCAAAATGAATCAAAAATCAAAAATAACGATTCAACCTAAATATTTTTGATTTGATGCAGTTCGATTTTGCCATAAAAAGAGTAGCACAGGTTTGATGCAGTTCGATTTTCTGCACTGCCGATTCGATTCGATTCGATGCATCAAAAATCAAAAGTCGCATCAAAAGTGTTTTGATTCGATTCGAATCAAAAATCAAAAACAACAGTAGTACGCAGCAGTGAAAGGAGTTTCTGGTGCAAGACCAACTGGAGTGGGGCGTACAGAAAAAGGGAGTTTCTTTAAGCATAAATGTACTTTCGCTAAACTCTAAGTGTTGAGTGAAGCGAGCAGGACTTTGCTGGAAAAACTGACAAGTGACAACAATGCTTATGTTTTTATACAAAACTAATTTGCATAAACTCATTTGCATACTACATTAAAGATTTTCATCAGAACTCAGAAGTTCCTTGCGAATACACGTGAACTGCCTCGTTACACCTCTCATCTTAAGGGAAACTGGTCCCCAGTCTTGTGGTAAATCGGGGTTTGACCAGTGCTCGACGCATTGGAAATTTTCACCAGCACTCGTCAGGAGTTTAACTTGTTGAATCCACGTGAAAAATTGCATCGCTAAATTAGCTTAAACGGAAATCAAAACCTTACGCCATTGTGACCTAATATCCATGTTTAAAGAATCTTACATTAGTTGATTCAGGAAACTACTGCTATGCCAATTTCTAGAACTCAGCAATGTGGACTTGCTCTTTTCTAGAAATCGGTAAGACGTTTAGTTAGGCTTATCTGTTTCCAGAAATAAGGAGAAATTTTTGCCTATTACTAGAATTGGCAAGGCTGTTGCCGGTTTCTAGAAATGAACAAAATTGCTTTCAGATTTCAACAATGGCGTAAGGTTTTGATTTCCGTTTAAGCTAATTTAGCGATGCAATTTTTCACGTGGATTCAACAAGTTAAACTCCTGACGAGTGTAATTGAAAATTTCCAATGCGTCGAGCACTGGTCAAACCCCGATTTACCACAAGACTGGGGACCAGTTTTCCTTAAGATGAGAGGTGTAACGAGGCAGTTCACGTGTATTCGCAAGGAACTTCTGAGTTCTGATGAAAATCTTTAATGTAGTATGCAAATGAGTTTATGCAAATTAGTTTTGTATAAAAACATAAGCTTGTTGTCACTTGTCAGTTTTTCCAGCAAAAGTCCTGCTCGCTTCACTCAACACTTAGAGTTTAGCGAAAGTACATTTATGCTTAAAAGAAACTCCCCTTTTTCTGTACGCCCCACTCCAGTTGGTCTTGCACCAGAAACTCCTTTCACTGCTGCGTACTACTGTTGTTTTTGATTTTGATTCGAATCGAATCAAAACACTTTTGATGCGACTTTTGATTTTTGATGCATCGAATCGAATCGAATCGGCAGTGCAGAAAATCGAACTGCATCAAACCTGTGCTACTCTTTTTATGGCAAAATCGAACTGCATCAAATCAAAAATATTTAGGTTGAATCGTTATTTTTGATTTTTGATTCGTTTTTGATTCACATTTTTGATTCAGGGGAAATAGGCAGCAGATTAAGAGGAGAAACAAGGGAAAATGTGTGCGCTTGTGTGTGTGTATGTTTAGGAATCTGCATCTTTTTTTTCGTATCTACAGGAATGAGAATGCCAAAATTTGTCATTTTTCCCATATCATTTGTGCAGTCCATCTTGACTTGGGATAGGTTCCTTTTGTTTTTTTAAGTTCCATTTCAGTGCTGACAGTAAATCCAAAATTTAGCAATTGGCTTTTAAGCTAAGCAATTAATGGTTATTTATTTTTATAAATTGTTTAACATCTTAGATAAATAGTTTCAATTCAATCAAATTTTCACGTTGAAAAACCCCCTGCTTCCACAAAGGAGAAGTTGACAAAGAAATAGCAGACAAGAGTTTAAAAATATTGATGGGTTTAATTTAAACAGAATTTTGCTTTGCTGTTCAAGTTTTTATGTCGATAATTTTTGGAATTGTTAAGCGGAAGCAGGCTTTCTCCATTGGCAAAATTTGGATTTTTGGTGGGCGGGCAGGTGATTTTTTTATTTATACAGAGAATCACAACACTTAGGGTTTTGGCCCGATGGCGGTGTGGATCTGCCGAGTTTTGTCGGACCTGAACAGTTTGTCGGTCTGCATGCCATTTTCTTTTACTTATCCTCGATACTAATTGCTTTCGGTCAGTCAACTCTTAGTAGGCAAGCTTTACCCGTTGCACCGTTTCCTAATTAATGGCTCTGAGTCCTTTATAGATAGAACGGAGCATCCATTTTATCGATCTTTTCCGATTATGCTCATTTTTGCATATTTTATATGTAGGTATACGGTGTATGACAAGTGTTTAAAGGTGGTGGTACTCCCTTTGGTCAGATCAACTTTGAACCATTATTACTCATCATTGTGAGCAGTTAAGAAGCATTTTTTTGCAGCTTGATATTTTCTCATTTTTAACGCATACCCTGAAAGTAATGTTGCTGTTGCAAAAATTTTTAACGCATTTTTAGAAGAAGTACTAATATTCCAGATTTTTTTGCAGAATCAAGTAAATTTTTTAGCGCGTACTTATCGGTTATATCATTCGATAACTCTATCAAATAGCTGCGGTCGTTTTTTTAGTTATTATGAAATCGCACTTCGTTATGGAGAAGCGGCTGAAATGTGCTCGCAAACTGGATTTCACCTACTCGCTTTAGCAAGCCACCACTTTAGCTATCGGAGCAACTGGAAAAAACGTCTCTGGGTATATTTGTGCAGAAGAGCAGTACCATATCATGCTGACCCTCCAGCTTGCATGGCGAATGGTCCACAATCTTTGGAAAAAGCTGGTCGTGTTTTTGCAAAACTGCCTTTTATAATATCAGCTAACAAGATAGCAATTGGAAGAAGATCAACCGTCGGATAATTTGCCCTTGTGAGACCTTCATTCACGTTCCTGGATTATTTAATTTCTGCAGAAAGGACAAGTTTTTGACGCCAAAATACGAAATTAGGCGATATCTCGAGAGGGAAAAGCTAGAGGTTAATTCCGAAAGCAAATTGTAGAGTTTAACAAGATCTTTCGAATGGATATAGTCATAGTCATGCAGCTGCTGTCATACTTTCAGAAATTGGCAAAAGCCGCCCTGAACGGAAATCTCGAATTTTTGAAGCGGGACTGTGCGAAGGGTGTTGGAACGCTAAACGAACTTATTTTAGAAAGTTTCGTCAAATTTCATTTTGATTTACGCCGTCAACCAACAGTGTCCCAAAAGGAATCACCACCATAATTAAAGTAGGATATTTTAGGGTAGTTGAGTATTAATTTTGCTTAAGGGTAGAGGTTCGAATATTTTTATTTTTGGTCTAGTGACAAAAACCTCAAAACTAGGTAAAGCTGCAGACATCGCTTGGGACGTTGGAAACTGCCCGAAGAAGGAATGTGGTTTGTTTTAAGTTGAATTGACGGCTATCTTTGTCTAGGTTCCAGATTCTTTTGACACCCATGCAAAAGGACTAACTTTTCATTTGCTAGGTTTGACACATGCCCTCTACTTTGAGGTGAAATTACTAGAGATCTGACTTTGATTTAAAAAAAAAACTTATTAAAACGTGCCTTCTGGATTGGAGTATAAAATATATAAACATAAATCGAGGTTCGGAAAAATGAGCAAGCAATAGACTCCCGCTATTTAGATTCCTGTTACAATAGTGCTCGTAATCGAGATCTCGTGTAGAAATAAAAAAATCAAAAATCGAATCAAAAATCGCTACTTTGGAAATCTGAATCGAATCGCAGTTTGTTCAAAATGGGCAAAATCGAACTGCATCGAATCGTTTCAAATTTGAGGAGAAGTAAATCGAACTCTATCGAATCTTATATATTTGAGAAATGCAAAAACTGAACTGAATCGAATCGAAAGTCCAATAGCTGAATCAATACAACCCTACTGCGTACATCTTCTCTACGTGCTTGCTATCAACACAAAAATAAGGTTTGGATAAGTTTTCAGTTTCACTTAGCGTAAGCGGTACGCTT
>JASAND010028444.1:0-88935 GCA_030248195.1 Trissonchulus latispiculum | reverse complement strand
CATGTAGATTGCAAGAAGATAAATTGCGGCCCAACCTCATCTGCAACTAAGGTTACCATTACGCGTGATTTCATGCATTCAGCTGGCCATCATTAGTTTAATGCATCAAGTTTGTAATAACGCATCATCACTCTACCTAAAGCACACTGGTTATTCGTAATCCACGAGGAGCTGCTGATGCACACTTACACGCACACACACACAGGTACATCCACGCAAATGTCAACTACTTATTTGCTCAGATCATTCCACGAGAATTCTTCGAGTTCACGCGAATAGGGTGGATGGCGAGAGGCGCCTATTCTGCCCCAGACGCTGGTTTCAATCATTTTAGGCGCTGACTGGATTTTCTATTCTGCCACAGACGCTGGTGTCCATCATTTTAGGCGCTGACTAGATTCCCTATTCTGCATCAAAAAGCTGGTTTCAATTATTTTAGGCGCTGACTAGATTTCCTATTCTACTCCGAAAATCTGGTTTCAATTATTTTAGGCTCACTAGATTTCCTATTCTACTCCGAAAAGCTGGTTTCAATCATTTTAGGCGCAGACTCATTTTAGGCGCTGACTAGATTCCCTATTCTGTACCAAACAGCTGGTGTCAACCATTTTAGGTGCTGACTAAAAACCTGACTCCACACAGCTATTGGCATTTTTCCGCATTAGCCATTTCAACTATTCTCCCCTTTACCAATGATCGTTAGGGCATTTTTGCTACTAGTTTCTTGCGTTTTTCCGCTATAGATCATATGTACATTTCTTTCGACTTCACTCAGCAACCGGCGTTTTCACGGTCAAGCAAAAAGAAATACAGCAATCTGGCTTTTTCCTAAAGGGGGGGGGGTGGGGCCCCCCCCGACCCTCCTACCAGGATTCGGGCCTTCCCCCCAAGAACCCTAAAGTGCCCGGAAAAATAGGGTTTTGAGTGTAAATTTTGGAAAATTTTCGGGCTCCCCGGAAGCCTAGGCATGGCCAAAAATAGGGTTTGAGCTATTTTAAATAATAAAATTTTCCGACCTCAGCCGGATTTTTAGGCATTTTTAAGCTATTTTAAGAACTTTTGGCTAAAAATAGTTAATTTTTAAGCTCAGCAGCAAAACATAGCTATTTTGAGCGGATTTTTGAAGAACTTTGATCCCCCCAGAAATCCGTGCCCCCAGACCTGGGGGGGAGTTAAATGGCCCCCCCAGACTTCCCTAGCGAATTTTAGCCAGGAAAAGGTGTGTTCTGGTTTTCAGGTAATGTCCGGGGGCGGGGGGTAGCGGCGACGCTTGGCGAAGGATAGACATTAAAATAACGCCGCTTGGCGAAGGATAGACATTGGAATTTTAAATAGCAGACTCTTTTATGCGAATTTGAGCCAGTAAAAGTGTGCGTTTAACTCAGTTTTCTGCACGATTACCGATGTTTGGGTGGGAAGTACGTATATAGTGGCGTTGTGTGGGGTTAGAAGAAATTAAAATAGCAGACCTTTATGCGAATATGAGCCAGTAAAACTGTGTTTAACCCAGTTTTATGAGCGGATATATATACATCCATCTGTGGGGCGGGGGGGTACGACGTCGCTTGGGGAAGGACAGACATTGAAATAGCAGACTATGCGAATTTGAGCCAGTAAAAAGTGTGGAACTGAGTTTCTGAGCTGATATCCATCAGAGGACGGGGAGGCGGTAGCGGCGGCGCGTGGGGAGGGATAGAATTTTGAATGGCAGACTTTTATGCGAATTTGAGCCATCAAGTGTGTGTTTAACCCAGTTTTCTGAGCGGATATCCATCGGGGGAGGGGTGTGTAGCGGCGAAGCGGGGAGGGAAGGAATTTAAAATAGCAGACTCTTTTATGCAAATTTGAGCCAGTAAAAGTGTGCGTTTAACCCAGTTTTCTGAACGATTACCGATGTTTGAGGGGGGGGTAGTGGCGCTGCGTGGGGTTAGATTGAAATTAAAACAGCAGACTCTTTTATGCGAATTTGAGTCAGTAAAAGTGTGTGTGTAACCCAGCTTTCTGAGCGGATAATGGCAAAAAATGTTCGTCTCAGTACCAAGGGCTTTCATCTGATGCCAAAGTTGAAAACTTTTTAAAAAGCTATTTTGGACCGGTCCGGACCCTGGTCCAGACGCCACAGGCCATTGGGTCCACTTTGGAGGGGTCCTCCAATGACAAAAAATGTTCGTCTCACCAAGGACTTCCATTTGATACCAAACTTGGCCACTTATGAAAAATCGATCTTTGACCATTTTGGACCGGTCCGGACCCTGGTCAGGGCGCCACAGACCGCTGGGGCCGCTTTAGAGGGTCCTCCAATGACAAAAAATGTTCGTCTCACCAAGGGCTTTCATTTGATATCAAACTTGGAAATTTTTAAAAAATCGATTTTTGACCAGTCCGGACCCTGGTTAGTGCGCCACAGGCGGCTGGGTCCACTTTGGAGCGGTCCTCCAATGAGAAAAAACGTTCGCCTGACCAAGGGCTTTCATTTGATACCAAACTTCAAAACTTTTCAAAAAATTCATTTTTGACCAGTCCGGACCCTGGTTAGTGCGCCACAGGCGGCTGGGTCCACTTTGGAGCGGTCCTCCAATGAGAAAAAATGTTCGCCTCACCAAGGACTTCCATTTGATACCAAACTTGGCCACTTATGAAAAATCGATCTTTGACCATTTTGGACCGGTCCGGACCCTGGTCAGGGCGCCACAGACCGCTGGGGCCGCTTTAGAGGGTCCTCCAATGACAAAAATGTTCGCCTCGCCAAGGGCTTTCATTTGATACCAAACTTGGCCACTTTTGGAAAAATCGATTTTTGACCATTTTGGACCGGTCCGGACCCTGGTCAGGGCGCCACAGACCGCTGGGACCACTTTGGAGGGGTCCACCAATGATAAAAAATGTTCGCCTCACCAAGAGCTTTCATTTGATACCAAACTTGGCCACTTTTGGAAAAATCGATTTTTGGCCATTTTGGACATGGTCCACGGTCCGGACCCCTGGCCAGGGTGCCACAGGGGTCCGGTCGAAACATAGTATAGCCTATGATGTAGCGCCCCCGCAGCCCACCCCAAACGCCCAATACGAACACTCTACCTACAGCGGATCTTTCTATGGAAGAGGTTAAAGTTGGACCTGCGACACGGTAGGGGCCCACCTCCATCAGGGTGCCCCCCAGCCCCACGGATAGGTGCTAGAGCAAAACTAATGGGCCATTTAGATTCACCATATAGGGGTTACTTTCGAATACGAAACCTCAGCCCAGCAGCTCTTATGTATAGGGCTGCCTACTCCGTAGGCCCAGACCCCCCTTTTACACGTAAACTAGTGACCCCTGGCCAGGGCGCCACAAAAGGTCTAGCAGCAAAACCTCGCTTCGGTCACATGTTCACGTTAGGGTGATGCTATAAAACCAACATGAGTACCTGGCTTTGAGCCTTCCTCTCTGTAGAGTGGCTAATAAATTTAGGGACTTAGTTTTTTTCCGGGGGGGTCAAAAATCGCAAAATCCTAGGAGTACACAGACCTATGGGGAGTCCTACGGCGAAAAGAAAAATCGCCCTGAATTGCGGGGGATTCTATCCACAAAAACATCAAAACTTTATAGGAACTTCAAGCCTAGGGTGAGGGTACAAAAAAAGTGGAGAGAACTGTCAAGCGGCCAAAGCACCTAATTTGCCTATCTCGAGATTGGCTCGACCGATTCGGCTCAAATTTTCACAGCATGTACCCCTGCCCACAGGCTCTTCACACACCGAGTTTGAGCCCGATCGGTCCACTCCTCCGTGACTTATTAAAAAACAGATTCCAAAAAGCCGCAAACTCCCTTAATTTCCCTAGTCTAGGTAGTGCGCTAAGGCGCACTACCTGATATATACTTGGACAAGTAATAAAAATGCTCCTCTGGAGCATGAAAAAGTAATATGGGTGAGGGTGAGGTTGCAAAATCAAGAGAGGACTAGTCTTAAAAATGCTTAATATGGGGGCTAGGTTCAAAAACAGAAGAGGACTAGGTTGTGAGCGAATTAATATGGGCACAGCTTCGCCGAACAACCCATATTCGCGGATAGCGAAATTATACATGCATACGTACCAATGTTTCGATTTATAAATATACTTTATAGTGCACAAATAATTTACAGCTCTGATATTCGAGCATTGACGAGGACAAATTTTTCTATTAAGAATCTCTTGATAGTTACTGTGCATTTTCCATTTCTATGGAAATTTATATACATATCAAGCATAACTGAACGAATCATTCCGACGATGTTCTGTTTCCTCCCGGATTGAACCAATAACCTTGGTATCATATCCTTAGGTCTTTTCTCGTTGCTTGCCGTAGTCCAACACAACGAAATAATGTTAATTTACGTATACGTATAACCTAGCTAGTCTAACCGACTACGTAAACAACATCTTCAACGATTTTTTGAACGTTTAAATTAATTTTTTACTAGACTTGACAGTTGACATTGTTCGCTCTGTATGCGACAATCCATAAGGCGAAGCGTGAAAGTCCGCGAATATGGGTTGTTCGGCGAAGCTGTGCCCATATTAATTCGCTCACAACCTAGTCCTCTTCTGTTTTTGAACCTAGCCCCCATATTAAGCATTTTTAAGACTAGTACTCTCTTGATTTTGCAACCTCACCCTCATCCATATTACTTTTTCATGCTCCAGAGGAGCATTTTTATTACTTGTCCTTCTGTCATTTTAAAGGGTCCCTTTCTAACACTGAGTTAATTGATATAAGGAGCTTGAACAGTGCCACAGGTAGGGCAGAAAAGTGAAAAGTGATACCGAACTTGACCACTTTGAATACTTTCATTTATGACCCCCCACCGGCCACCAGACACACCACCGGTCACATACATCGGTTTCGGTAATATGCCCAATGAAAGGATCGTAGTCGATTACTATATATATACGTATGCCCCTAATCAAAATGATGAAAAACGATGGTTTAGGGGACCGGTGGTCAATGGGTCACACAGCCCGTAGTGACCACTGGTCACATAGCCCGTAGTGACCACTGGTCAATTCCGCCGGTTCTGAAAATATGCTCATTGAAACGAGCGTATAGTCGATTTACTATATATGCCCCAACCAAAACGCCGAAAAACGCTGTCTTAGGGGATTTGACCACTGGTCAATAGGCCAACTAGCCTGTAGTGGCCAGTGGTCACTTCCGCCGGTTCCGAAAATATGCTCATTGAAACGAGCATAGTCGATTTACTATATATGCCCACAACCAAAACTCCGAAAAAAAGCTGTCTTAGGGATTTGACCACTGGTCAATAGGCCACCTAGCCTGTAGTGGCCAGTGGTCACTTCCGCCGGGTCCGAAAATATGCTTATTGAAACGAGCATAGTCGATTTACTATGTATGCCCTCAACCAAAACCCCGAAAAACGCTGTTTTTGGGGGATTCACAATTGGTCAATAGGTCACCAAGCCCGTAGTGACCAGTGGTCACTTGCACCGGTTCTGAAAATATGCTCATTGAAACGTGCGTAGTCGTTTTACTATATATGCTCCCAAACAAAACGCTGAAAAACGCAGTTTTAGGGGGTTTGACCAGTGGTCAATGGACACCATAGGCCGTAGTGACCACTGGTCACTCCCACCGGTTTCGGCAATGTGCCCATTGAAACGAGCGTAGTCGGTTTACTATATATGCCTCCAACCAAAACGCCGAAAAACGCTGTTTATAGTGAGTTTTCCCAACTTTGACCCTGGGCGAGGAACCACGGGAGCCATGCTGACCAGTGGTCACTTCGGGCGGTATCGGCAGTATGCTCATCGTTTTCAGCGACCCCGATTTACTATATATGGATACCACCCCAAGGCCGAAAAACGCCATTTTTAGTGACTTTTAGGCCATTTCTCGTAAAAGTGGGACCAGGCCAAAAGAAGCAAAGTTTGGGCCCATCTCCTGAACAGGCCAAAAGAAGCAAAGTTTGGGCCCATCTCCTGAAAGCTGCAGAGCGAAATTAAAAAATCCCCCTCGTTACTTTGTGCGCATAGTCCGAAATATTCAAATAAAATAAACCAAACCGATCTAGCTACTAGCCTGTGAAAAAAAGTTGATTTCAACCGAAGTGCCAAAATAGCGAAAGTCCGACTTTGGGGCCTTGGCACAGAGCCAAAGTTGGCCGAGTGCCAAAATGACCTTCGTTTGGTAGCATGGGGGGATACTGTCTACCAACATACATTTTTAAATGGTTTTAACCCATTTGATTCAGGAGTACTTACTGGTTGAATATATTTATTGGAGATTGGCCCTTTTTGTGCTATGGCTACCGATTTGTTATGTGCTGCTGCAATTTGCCGCAATAAAACCGCCAAGATCGGGTCCATGGACCACCGAATCACCTGCAAATTTTGTGCATCCGATTTTCATCCGGCCTGTGTCGGTATTTCGGACAATGTTTTCAAAAAGATTGATCAGGGAGTTTTGGCCGTTTTAACTTATAACTGTGATGAATGTGTTTCCAAGCTTACGAACTTGTTGGCTGGGCAAACTTTAGCACGGAATTCTGAGCCGAGCCTGACATCTGACCGGGTTGTAGCCCTGGAAACCCAAATGTCGGATGTGATCAGTCGAATTGCCAAGCTGGAGGCCCAGCCTCCCTCCATAACTACTTCTCAGGTTCGGGCTGAGATGTGTGATGTTATGGAACAGCAAGAGAAAAAGGATAAAGCGGTTCTGTTCGGCTTGCCTGAGCAAGTAGGTGCTGAGGGTAAGGTATTGACGATGGCGGAAGCCCGGGAGGCTGATCTATCCGAAGTGAAAGATATTCTTCAGTGTTTAGATATAGACGATTCCTGTCTCCTGGACGTGTACCGTGACGGTTCCAAGAGGAAAGATGGCAAACCCAGAATTATGAAGCTCAAATTCAGCCATAACGAAGCCAGATCGACTTTCATTGCCAATGTGAAGAATCTCCGGACTGAAAAGGATCACTGGGACAAAATCTGGTCCCGGGCCGACTTGACATTTAGACAACGGGAGGATGACCGGAAGCTTCGTCAGATGTTGGAGAAAGCCAGAGAATCAAATGGAAATGCAGTGATTAGGAATGGATGTATTATTGATAAGGTGACTGGTCATGTTGTACAGGTAAACTAAGGCGCGCTGGTCCTCGCCCCCCACAAAGCCAAGTTAATAGTATAGAGATTTTAAACTGCACGCTGCTGAATGCACAGTGCTTGACGAACAAAAGGAGTGAATTGGAACTGGAAATTAACTCAAAAAATCCAGATATTGTCTTTATTACTGAAACATGGGCAAAGGAGGAAATTGTAGACTCAGAATTATGTGGACTTCCCAATTACAAAATTTATAGAAGTGATAGAGCAGAAAGGGGTCACGGAGGATGTTGTATGCTAGTGCGCCATAACTTACCTACTGAGCCAGTTTTTGCTTGTAGTTTTATGGGTTTTTGTGAAATATTGATTGTTAAAGTTTACTTGGGAAGGTTAAAATTACATTGTGTTGTGGTATATCGATCACCTACTTCTTCTATGCAGGCTGATAACGAATTGATTGAATGCTTACGTACTCAATGTCAATTAAGTAATACTTTGTTAGTGGGGGACTTTAACCTTCCTGGCGTAAACTGGGAGGAATATAGAAGTTCAAGCGGAATTGAAACGGAATTTCTGAATCTTTTCAATGAAATTGGTTTATTTCAACATGTGAATTCACCAACCAGGGAGAGCAATATATTAGATTTAGTTTTATCAAATAATGAAGATATTATCAATAATGTTGACATATCGTTACCCTTCTCCACTAGCGATCATAATACGGTTGATTTTGAAATTTTAATCAATAAAATTAATAAAAGTGTGCCTAGATCCGAAAAATTCGATGTAAAAAATGGGAATTTCGATGGTATGAATGAATTTTTGTTCAGTGTTGATTGGGAAACTATTTTGTCTGGAGACTTAAACAGTGATTGGTCTTCTTTTGTGCAAATTGTCAATTATGCAATGCATTGTTATGTACCTACTGTTTCTGTAAATAAGCACAAGTCAAAGTGGCCACGGGAAGTCAACAAAGCCTTGGTTAAAAAACGTCGTGCATGGCACAGATTTAGAGAAAACCCAAATTTTGAAAACAGAAATTGTTATAGGCAAGCAGCAAAAAATGCTCGAAACGCAATAAGAATGACTGTTCGACGAAAAGAGGAATCCATTGTACGTTCTGGGGATAAAAAGCGATTATATACTTACGTCAACTCAAAATTAAAAGGAATTGATGGAATTGGTGTACTTACAAGGGAGAATGTGTCAGCTGTAACAGATGTTGAAAAAGCAAATATGTTGAACTCTGTATTTGCCTCTGTGTACCAGTTGGATAACGGAGAATTACCGGAATTTCCTTACCGCACAGTACATAAATTAGAAAATATTGATATTACACCACCTCGAATTGAGAAAGCTTTAAAGAAAATGAACAATAAAAAATCTTGTGGACCTGATGGTTTATCTTGTTATGTACTAAAGAAAATTTTGCCGTCTGTATGTGATGTGTTGTGCATGTTATTTAGTGCATCTCTGCAAACCGGTACTCTGCCTGACCAGTGGAAAACTGCAACAGTTGTGCCTATTTATAAAAGGAAAGGACGTAGTACTGATCCTGCTAACTATAGACCAGTTAGTTTGACAGTAGTGGTTTGCAAGATACTGGAAACCATTATAGTGGAAGATCTCTGGAATTTCTTTATAAAATATAAACTAATTAATAAGAATCAGCATGGTTTCCGTAAAAGCAAGTCAACGCTGACAAACTTGCTGTCGTGCATGCATTCGTGGTGTATAGCTAGGGATCAGGGTAAACGAGTTGATTGTGTTTACTTAGATTTTGCTCGTGCTTTTGACTCTGTACCTCACGAAAAGCTAATTTTTAAACTTGAAAGATATGGAATTTCGGGTTTGGTACTAGACTGGATAAGATGCTTTTTAAGAGATCGATCCCATAAAGTAATTGTAAACGGGGAGTATTCTGAAAGCTTGCCAGTTACAAGTGGCATACCACAAGGATCGGTCTTGGGTCCAGTTCTTTTTTTGTTGTACATAAATGACTTGCCTGAAGTTGTACAGTATAGTTCCGTAGAGTTATTTGCTGATGATGCCAAAGTGTATACTGTTTGTACGAAGTCTTGCCAGTGTAATAATTTACAGTTAGATCTAAACAAAGTTGGGGAGTGGGCGCAAAAATGGCAGTTAAACCTAGCTACACATAAATGTTTGGCCCTAACTATCGGTAGCACAGAGTTTTTAAACCTAAATTTGATGGGAAAAGCACTCGACCAAGTCAATAGCGTCTCTGATTTAGGGTTGTTGTTGTCTGGGGATCAGAAAGTGGCTGATTATTGTAATAAGATTTGTAGAAACGCTCATATACTCTCCTCTAGAATTTTAAGAGTATTTGAAACAACAAAACCTGAATTCCTTATAGATCTGTTTAAAACCTTTGTTAGGCCGCTGCTAGAATATATTACACCGAAATGGTCTCCTTACTTATTGAAAGATATAGATAAAGTGGAGAGGGTCCAAAGGTCGTTTACGAAGCGTTTACGTGGATGCAATAATTGTACTTATCCAGAAAGGTTGTCTGTATTGAACTTAGAAAGCTTGGAATACCGTAGAATTATAAATGATATTGTATTATGTTTTAGAATTGTTAAGAACCTGATAAATCTTGATTTTTCCGATTATTTTGAATAATGTCAAGATAGTGGGACTAGAGGGCATAATTTGCGAATTAGACCAGTATCTAGGGCTAAACTTTCGATAACCAAAAACTTTTTTAGTTGGCGTGTGGTTAACGTGTGGAATGAATTACCAGCCGATGTTGTAAATTCTAATTCAGTGAGTACTCTTAAGTTGAAACTTGCTACAGTTGATCTTAGTAAATTTTTAAGAGGGCGGGGGCTAAGGTGACCGGCGCCGGTCTTTTTCCCGTCCTTCTTGATTGATTTGTAAAATTTGTTAATTATAGTGCGAATATAATATTTTCTTTGTGTGTAACCTGTATTTGTACTAATAAATTTTCAATTTCTTTCAAGTAAACTCTTGTCTTGTCTTGTCTTGTCTATCATAGTAGCATTGGACCAAAATGCCCACATCGTTCCAACACTTCGCTAGAAAATGCACTTCCAATAAGCGTTATTAACCGAGAAAAAAACAACCGCACGGTAACTCTCGCCTAGTGCAAAATTTCGAAGTTCCTAATTTTAACCAAAAGTATGGTGGTACTTGTAGTACTACTCGAGTACTTTACGATGGTAACATTTTTATCCCTCCCGGACCTCTAATTAGCTGGCACCAGGCCAACACGGTCTCCAGAGGGCCGCGCAGACGCCTTTACACCCATATTATGTAGGGGAGGGGCGCTATCGCGCCCCTACATAATTTAGGCTAAAAATAGCCATTTTACGAAAAAATCCCCGACAAAACCGGAAAATTTTTGAAAATTTACGTACCCATTCAGAACGAAAATGTAGACCTCATTAAGGGGGAGCCCAAAATCCCGGTGAGCGACCAGTTTCGGGGGGAGGGCAATTTCGGGGGCTCCCTGTAAAAATACCACCCCTGGTTCCTGATGATTACCTACCATGGAAATGTATTCAATTGTTTTGCCATATTTGTACACATCAAATAGTGATAAATGCAATACAAAACAGAGCCATGGGTGACGATATCTCATCTTCTCACATAAACAACACTCACCGCCTGATAAACATACTCAAGTTGTAATCTCATGTGGGAAATAGTTTCAAAGTGATATCTAGAACTGGCTACCAGTAGCAATGGCGATCTATACAGAAAGACTAAGCGAGTTGAGCGACCAGCCTGTATGCTTAACAGCTTATCACTGTTACTGGCTATCACTGAATACAAGGCTTGAGCAACAGACATCACTGACGACAACAGCTCTTCACTGCCTCTTCTGTAACCAAGAAAATAAGCATATGTACGAATACGTATATATACACTGTCTCAAGAACTAAGACAGCAAATGTCATTGTACAATACACGCTGGCTTTTTCCTACGGGGTGGGGGGGGGGGCCACCCCCCCCCCAGAATTTCGTTCCCCCCCTAGACTTGGGTCGCCCCCCCAGGATTCGGGCCTTCCCCCCCAGAACTCCAAAATGCCCGGAAAAATAGGGTTTTGAGGGTAAATTTTGAAAAAATTTTCCGGCTTCGCCGGATTTTAACCCGTTTTTAAGCATTTTTAAGCTATTTTAAGCTTAAATTTAAGTTAAAAACAGTTAATTTTTTAGCTTAGCAGCAAAAAATAGCTATTTTTAGGCATTTTTTTGAAAAATTTTTCTTCCCCCCCCAGAAATCCCAGCCCCCCCCCCCGACTTCCCCCCCCCCAGAAATTTTTGCCTAGGAAAAAGCCAGACACGTATACTGAGTTTACTTTGTCTAGAAGTAAAAGTAGCGTGGGGCACACAGTCCTTCCTCACTGGATCAAAAATGGTGGAATGATAGATATAAATAGCTAACAACAAAAAATTAACTACGTTTTCACGTAAGTTCACTTATTAATTAACAAAGCAGAATAATGCTCAAATAATTTAGTTTTAGTACTAACATAGACGATTTTAATCAAACAAATCCGGCGAGTAATGAACACGTTGAAAAACATAAAAACTTCTTTATTTTCTGTTCATCTTTTAGTGAGTTGGGGAAAGGCCAAAAAGTGGGGGAAACCAAAAGCAGTGGGGAAACCCAGTTAAAAAGTAAAAACCATACAACAATTTACCAGCTGTAACGCTGAGTGCAAAACAGAAACTATGAACCAAAGCAAAAGCTACAAACCTGGAATAGATTGGCTTTCCCGCCTCAGAAAGAACAAAAATATGCGTGTCAGATTTTTGAATCATCAGCCAGGGATCCTCTTCAGCTCGCTTATGGTCTTCGGACCGCTGTCGCTGTATGACAGCGGCAGCATCGGCAGTCGAAGACGATGAGTCATCGTCATTACTCCTTCCACTGACACCCGAACAAGAGGGTTCAGCAGAGTCAAGAAGTCCTCGGGTCCCTGATTCTGTTTCTAACTCTTCAGAGCCGGAACCAGACATCCCGTTTGACAGCGATTCCAGATCAGTCCCACTGGAACCAGAGGGCGGCAGGAATCCAGCGGCTCCACAGATTTCCGCAATGGTTGACACACGATGACGCGCCTTGTCAACAGGTGGAGGAAACAGAGACTCCCCTGAACAGACGCCGGGGGCAATGGAGTCACTGGACAGATCAACGTCCTCCACCTCTTCTTCCTCCCCAACATTGTTTTCAGAGCAGCCGGTGTTTTCCTTTCTATGATCATTCTTTTCACAAGAAACAGCAGCACTCATGTTAAAGAAACACGAGTTGTCTAAACAGAAATTTAGAAGGGTTTACAACTAACACAAATGCTCCACAAGAAGAGTGCAAGTACGTATATATATATATATATTTGGGGTTTCGCTTATAGGTGTATCACATTCTTATCAGCTTCAGTTGTTAGCATTTATAGTCAATCGGGAAAAACGCCATTTTTTCAGACTTTTGGACGTGTAGAACTCATTTTTTGGAATTATGGGAAAATTCTTGTAGTTTGAAGAATGGCAACCCCTACGGATTATTTTCATGTATTAATGACTTCTCTGGACCGTAGCTATATATAGAGAGCACTTTGTGATTAATTTCCTGGGGAAAAAGCCAAAATCGGGAAAAAAGCCAGTCATCGGGAAAAAACACTTTGGTCGAAGCACATCCTGAAGGCGTAGACCAATTCTGAGCGTTCCATCATGTTCAGCATCGCTTATTTAGCCTAGGCTTGTTGTTTACCGACGCACAAATTGCCTTCGTAAAGCACTAAAAAACTTTTTAGTTTGCAGCATAAACTGGCTAGGTTTTTCCTGTCGTGTGTAAAACGCCCATTTTTCAAAAATTTTCGCGCCTTCGGCGCTGCATTGTTCCGTTACGTATAATACGTGTTTAGCGCTTAAAAATGAGTACCAATTTCCCTATCTGGTACACTTTGACCACCTTTGCATCATTTGGGTGCATGAACACGCACTGCGCCTTAAAATTATTGTAATTTCAACGAATGCTCAGTAAAAATTCCACGAAGGTCACGAAATAGAAAAATTTCTCTGCTTCTGGGGGGCCGCGCCCCCCAGACAATATTTTGCACCCCCCCCCCGAAATTTTTTTCTGGCTACGCTAGTGCCCCCGACACCCCCCCCCCAACGATTTTTGGACCCAAAGTGGCCGAAAAATGGTCATTTTTTGTAAAATTTTTCTAAAATTTTTACCAAAAATCGCTTTAAAACGGTGCACAAACGCCTAAAACGTTAAAAACTTTCCTTATTTTGATGAAAAAAGTGCAAAATTACTGAAAATTTTGCATTTTTTGGCCATTTTTCGAAATTTCTGGGGAGGGTACCTCCCATCACATTTCGGAGGTAGGCCAAGGTTTACGCCCCCAGACCCAAAGTTCCAGAGAAACTATGGAAGTGGGAACGGGACGCCCCACATCCAAAAAAGGCTGGGAGAGGGAGGTCCTCCAAAAATTACCAAAACTAGGTAAACAAATTTTTTGACTCCGATCTGGCTGAAAAAGTGCCCTAAGGGTCTCTTATGGCTGATGAAATTAAATGAATTTATTTCAAAAATCGAACCGAGAGATCCATCCGATCAATAAAACTGATTGATCAAAAAAATTTTGTCTCCTATTCGCCTATAAGTTGCCTATAGGGTAATTCAGGCGTTCCGAATCATTTTTGGCCAGACCCACTAGCGTAGCCAGAAAAAATTTTCGGGGGGAGAATGCTAAAATTTGGTGGGGAGTTGAAAAATTTTTCAAATTTGTAACGCCTGAGGAATTTTTTCAAAGCGTTCTTTGAATTAAAGAAGCGAAATGAGGCTCAATACGTTTTCGTGCACGCAAAAGATGCATAAACTGGGCGAACCACATCCAATAAGGGTATTTAGCACTCATTTTTGGCGTTCCAAACTCATACCAGAACCCATTCCAAACCCGGCCAGTCCCATGGGAGGGCCCTTCCAAGCAAGCCTGCATACGTATGCCCTCCTCACCCACTGAAATTTGCCAGACGCCCACCCTCAAAATTAACTTTGGCTAAAAAATTGGAAAATTGGCGAAACGTCCAATCTTTCGAATGCCCATTGCCATTATGCACAAAACTTGTTGATTTTTAGTTGTAAATATTATATTTTTATCAAATTCGCTGTTGTCTAAATTTTTGACGAAATATATATTTCCCCCAAAATCAGATTTCCAGGAGTAGGACCCCATTCCACCTTGAAAGTCTAAACCGGCTGCCCCACCCATCCAGGTTTTGCCTGCCCTGAGATTTTTTGACTTACCCTCCCCCAACCTTCGGCAACCACCGCCCCCCCAATTTTTGGACCAAAAAGTTAGTTATTTTTGAAAAATGTTCACAAATTTTGGTTTGAATCGCTGTAAAATGATATAAAACGCATAAAACCTTAAAAACAAACCTTATTTTGAAGGAGAAAGTGTTAAAATTCAGAAAATTTTGCAGTTTTGAAATTTCTGAGGTCCAAATTATGGAGGGGGTACCCATAGTTTCAACAAGTTAGCCCCAAAAGGGGCAATATTCCTTTGTTGACCTTTATGAATTTCTATAGGAAATGCTGTAAATTGTCTTCAACTGTTTATAAACCGCCCTAATATATATACGTATTAAGTTTTCCAATTGCTTCCATTTTTGTACATGTCACAAACATAGGTGTGTTAGGGGGGGGGGTGGGGGGGGGGACCCCACCCCCCCCCAAAATGGAGGGGTCGCAGACCCCCCCCCCCTAAAAAATTTTTCTACCCCTCCCCCCAAATCGGCCTTCGGCCGACCCCCCCCCCTAAAAATTTTCAACCCCCTACCCGGATTTTTGCAAGTTTTTAGCCAAAAATTCGAAAATTTTCAAAAAATTAGCGAAAAATTGCTAAAATTCTCCTTTTTACCTTAAGAATCGCTAAAAATTGCTGAAAATTGAGAAAAATGTTCAGTTTTTTAGCGAAAAACCGATTTTTCGCCGACCCCCCCCCTCGAAAATTTTTCTTACCCCTCCCCCCAAATCGACTTTTTCGCGACCCCCCCTCCCTTTTTTGCCAAACCCCCACCCTACTTTTTTCAAACCCCCACCCCCACTTTTTTCGCCAGCCACACCTATGGTCACAAACATAGAACGTGACAACTCAGACTGCTACTCTTCCAGCACTCACTTGATTACATTTGTATAGCAAAGGTCACCTAGTTACTTAGCGATTAATCCTGGACGAGAACACATTCTAGTTTAGTGTCAAGTTTATGTAGAAGACACAAAGTTCAGTGTTATGAAATTTCTGTGAACTACTGTATTGGTACAGTACGGTGATAATTACAGGTCATCCATTTCTAGCCTGTCTAACTTTTTATGATGAGACAAAGAAATAATTCCATATGATCATAAACAATGATCTTTAATTCGTTGTGGGGTTTCTTATTTCGTTGGCAATGTCCAAGAAAAATGTTTTCACTTTTTCAGTTCAGGTCTGTTGAGCTGCAACTGAGTATTGTTTGTGTCCCTAACGCCTGAGTGAGCTCTCAAGCTACACTCTTGCGCCCAAAAAAGTGCAACCTTTTAGATTGCTGGCAGTTGACAATTGCGAGAGGACAGCAAAATCGGTCGCTTAAATAGCTGCTAACCTAATTTGCATAAATTACGTGTTCAAAAACGTGCCCTATACTAGCCCTGTGTTAAAGATAGGGCCCCAGTGTGGTGAAGTAGAGCAAATACACGATAAACATAGCGAAAACTAATTTTATACATTCCTGCTCCAGCAGGAATAAAAATTTGGTTGGGGGAGGGGTATACATAGGTGTACCTGGGGGGGAGCCCCTCCCCCCCAAATGGAAAAGTGCCGACCCCACCCTCGAAATTTTGGAGGCAGACCCCACCCCCAAATGGCCAAATCCCAGACCCCACCCACCCAAATTTGCCAGACCCCACCCTCAAAATTTTGAAAATTTTGCCTCAAAATTAGTAAAAATTCTAAATTTTTTGGAAAAATTCGAAATTTTTGCAAAAAATCCAAGTTTTTTCGAATAAATGAGCAAGAATGAAGAAATATTTTTGATTTTTAGTTGGAAATAACGCTTTTTTAGCAAGTTTGCGAATTTTTTCTAAATTTTTGACAAAACAATTCCCCCCCAAATTCGAATTAGCCTGGACCCCCCCCCCCCTCAAATCAAAACGGCTGACCCCACCCACCCTAATTTCGGCTACACCCTCCTCCAACGATTTCTCAAGGTACACCTATGGGGGTATATAAGCTCTGGAAATTTGGTAGTCCTCCACTCCTCGCCCCGCAAAATGTGAACGCGCGTGCACTTAGCAGCCAAGCAAGAGGTACGCGACTGCAAATGCTCGTGTACCTATACAAAATTCCGCGTACTTTCGCGTACCACACTTTATTTTTCGCGTACCTTTCAAAAATACCAGGTACGCAGCTGCCGCTTTTGGCTGCTAGATTCACAGTGTCACCATCACGTGACCACTCCTTTCCCCCCCCCCCCCCAGATTTTTCAGACTTGTAGCTAGCCCCCCGATTTTTGGCCAAAAAGTGGCCAAAAATGGCAAAAAAATCGAAAATTTAGGGGTTTTTTGGA
This sequence comes from Trissonchulus latispiculum, assembly GCA_030248195.1. Taxonomy (NCBI): domain Eukaryota; kingdom Metazoa; phylum Nematoda; class Enoplea; order Enoplida; family Ironidae; genus Trissonchulus; species Trissonchulus latispiculum. The sequence continues at coordinate 72,249 of JASAND010028444.1, read as the reverse complement.
TGCCCCCCCCACCCTCAATAGGAACCCCCCCCCCCCCCCAGATTTTTTGCCCAGCCACACCTATGATCAGGAGGTTTATAAACTTTGGAGGAATGAATGAGGCATCGGTGACCATAGTTTCCCTGGAACTTTGGGTCTAGGGGGAGGGTAAATCTTGGCCGACCTCCGAAATGTGATGAGGGGGACCCCCCAACCCTCCCCCCCCCCCAATATTCGGACCTCAGAAATTTCGAAAAATGGCCAGAAAATGCAAAATTTTCTGTAATTTGGCCTTTTTTATAAAACTAAGGCATGTTTTTAACGTTTTAGTCGTTTTAGCACCGTTTTAAAGTGCTTTAAGTTAAAATTTTAGAAAAAATGACCATTTTCGGCCAAGTTTAGGTAACTGGGTCCAAAATCGTTGGGGGGGGGTGGTAGCCAAAAGTTGGGGAGGCTAAGTCAAAAAATCTGGAGGGGGCTAAAGTTGGTCGAAAATTTTGGGGGGATATCCCCCCCCAAAAGGAAACTATGGGTGTGACATCAGAGGTGGTGGGACGGGACGGAAGTCCTGAAGACCCCCCCCCGGGAATTTTGCTTGGGGACCTGGAGAACCCCCTCGCCCGGAATTTTGTTGGGGGGGAGGGAATTTTGAGAATACGGAAAAACTTTTGAGGTGCTTAAAATCGCTTTAAAACGGTGCAAAAACCATAGGTGCCATTTTTCCAAACCCCCCCCCCCCAACGATTTTGGGGGCATCCGGCCTCCCCAAGTGGGGTCTGAGGGGGGGGGGGGTAGTTACGCGGAAGGCGAGAAAATTTTGGAATTGGGTATTTCAATGGTAAATTCTGCAAAATTTTTCAAAAAAATCCAAATTTTTGGCTTAAGTCTTTATAATAAATTTATTTTTTGTTTTAGAAATATATATATATACACTTTTTTAACGGTTTTATGGACTTTCTGACTCAATATTGACCTTATTTTAGACTTAGAAACACGTTGCCCAATCAAGTTTTCGAGTTTAAAACCCCTGTCTTTGTCTATTGTCAAAATTACTTCATGGTTGAATGTTTTTGGCAACAGCAATGGCTGAAAATGCGACTATTGGCATAAAAATCGAAAAATTTATTTGGTAAAGGTTTGGGGTGCAGTAGCGGCGCCAGGATTTGTTGATGGAGGGGGCGACCCAAAAATCTTTTTTTGGGAAATCCTAAATTTTTGCCAAATTTCAGCAAATTTTAGGTTCCAAAAATTTCTCAAATGTTAGCATAGATTTTACGATTTTTATCAAAAATTTGCCGATTTTTTTAAAAATTTCTTAACACACTCAAACTATACATAGATATATATATATATATACATATATATAAAAACAGCTGAAAAAAATTTCTAGGGGGGCCGAGCCGACACCCCAAAGGGAGTGGCCCAAATCGCCAAGGAAGGAGCCCGGGGCCCCCGGCCACCCCTGGCGCCGCCACCATAGGTGTGTTAGGAGGGGGAGGGGTGGGGGGACCCCTCCTCCCCCCAAATCGGCCTTCGGCCGACCCCCCCCCCCTAAAAACTGTCAACCCCCCTACTTGAATTTTGAAGTTTTTATCCAAAAATTCGAAAATTCTCAAAAAATTAGCGAAACATTGCTAAAATTCGCCTTATTACCTTAAAAATCGCTAAAACTTGCTGAAAATTGAGAAAAATTTTCAGTTTTTTTAGCGAAAAACCCATTTTTTCGCCGACACCCCCCTCGAAAATTTTTCTTACCCCTCCCCCCCAAATCGACATTTTCTCGACCCCCCCACTCCCCCTTTTTTGCCAAACCCCCCACCCTACCTTTTTTCAAACCCCCACCCCCATTTTTTTCGCCAACCACACCTATGGCCGCCACTGTTGGGGGTTCGTGGGGGGGTCTAAAAAGGCTAAAAGGTCTAAAAAGGCCCCCCCAAATTCTGGGGGAGGGGGCCCCTTCCCGAAATCTCCGTTACACCTTTGACAAAACGCCTAAAACATTAAAAACAGGCCTTATATTTAGAAGAAAAGAATTTTTCTAACCCCACCACCCAAATCTACTTTTTTCGACCCCCCCCTCCTCCTCCCCCTCCCTTTTTTGCTAGACCCCCTGCCTAATTTTTCAAACCCCCACCCCACTTTTTTCGCCAGCCACACCTAGGACCTCCTCCCCTGGAAAACACCCTGGGTATATAGCATAGGTGTAAGGTGGGGGGTTGGGGGGGACGTCCCCCCAATTGGTTGGAAGTCGCGCCCAGGGCGCGAAGAATGGCCAAAAATTGGGTATTTTTAGGATAAATTTTCAAAACTGTCCAAATTGTTGGCTTACACTGTTTATTATTATGAGAAATACACGATTTTAGACCCAAAAATTAACTGTTTGTCTAAAAATGGATCATTTTTAACAAAGTTTTCTCAAAGTTTAACCTAAAATGGCTGTAATACGGTGTAAAAACGCCTAAAATATTAAGAACAAGCCTTATGGTCTTTAAGACTCAATCATAGGTGTATATAATTGGGGGAGGTTTAGGGGGGTTACCCGCCCTGATAATTTTCCAAACCAACCTCAAAAATTTAATAGGGCCCCCGCCCCCCTAACAACCCAACAATTTGAGGAAACCCCTCCTACTTATCTACGTATTTTTTGTTTTAGCTTTCAACTGGAAGTACGTTACAACGTACGAACGCACGTTATATATATATATATATATATATACGTAGTTGCTAATTATTATTTACTGATTGAAGACTTGAGCAGAGGTCATTTATTTACTGCAGAGATCGTGGAATTGTTGAGATCATGCATCGAAATATTTGGACCACTTGCTCTGCTATGTTTATATTCACACACATTTTGTGCGTTATTTTTTATTCTCAATATTTCTTCATTTCCATTATATATTGGATTGATCCTGCTATGATTTAATCTGATTATAAGCTAATTTTCTCTCCTCATTTGGAACTTTGGGTATGTATGGTTGATAATGTGTACATATGTGTGGTTGCTAATATGTGTGTATATTATACGTATACACGTATATAATAAGTGTATAATACGTAAGTGCTTTGACAGGGTATTTTTGTTTTTTCCGGTTGGGAATGCAAAAATGAGCCAACAAGTGGTATTTTTAGCGTGTTTTGCTGTACAAACGCAAAAGATTTCAAAAATCCCAGGATTTAAGCTAAAAGTAGCCATTTTTACCTATAAATTTGCGAAGAACCCGGAAGATTTTTGAAAATTTGCGTTTTTTGGGCAAAAATTTGTGCCCCCAAAAAAATCCCGGGGGGCGATTTCGGGTGGGGTTACTCCCCTGTAAAAGATATATATACCGTACTACCTGGTATATACATCTGTTCTGTATGACCAGGTTACATTTACATTTAGAAATTAACTAAAAAATCAAAATAGTTCAAATCAAAAAACGACAAAATGTATGTAGATACTCAACTTACCCAACGAAATCATTGCTACATATTGGAGGATACTGATAATTGGAGAAGGGCAATCCGGTTGTATGCATATACATCATGTCCGTACGTATGTGAATAACTTGCTCATGCAACAGGAATTCTCTAAGCTGCAACTTTTAATGCTGGGTGCAAGTATGCACCTTTGCAGGCTTAGAAAACAACAATGCATGGAGAATGTTCCATCTCACAAACGAAGTATATATATGCCAGAGCCTGTATACAACCTGAAACGCACAGAAAAGATACATATACAGTATAGTAAAGGTTCGAAAAAAATACGATTTGGCAACTTTTTGGATAACTTTTTATAGGATTGCCGTAGAGTAGAGATCCCGCATATGGCCCAGCATGTGTGGGGTGGGGTCTAGTTTCTTCCCATGCCCAAAGTTCCCGGGCAACGGCTGTGCTTTCAGAAAAATTTTGAAAATTGACTATTTTTTCGGACCCAAATCGAAAAAAATACGCGGGGTCGAAAAAATACAGGGCCAAAAATTCGCCCTTTCATTATCTAGTGTCAAAATGACTCTACAAATCGTATATATATATACATATATATATATATATATATATATATATATATATATATATATATATATACAGATGCTGCTCATGCATTTGCCGTTGACTATTGACCACCCATCTTTCCAGTCTATGGTGGTTAATTTTGAAAAATTTAGGTAGGGGTTTGAAAATTTTTAAGCGGGAGGGGTCTGAAAAAATCGATTTGGGGGGAGGGGTAGGAAAAAATTGGGGGTGGGGGTGGCGAGGCGACCACTCCATTCATAGGTGTACCTGGGGAGGGTGGGGGGAACCCCTCCCCCCAAATGGAAAAGTGCCGACCCCACCCTCGAAATTTCGGAGGCAGACCCCACCCCCAAATGGCCAAATCAGAGACCCCACCCACCCAAATTTGCCAGACCCCACCCTCAAAATTTTGAAAATTTTGCCTCAAAATTAGCAAAAATCAAGTTTTTTCTAATAAATGAGCAAAAATGAAGAAATATTGTTGATTTTTAGTTGAAAATAACGCTTTTTTAGCAAATTTGTGGATTTTTTCTAAATTTTACACCAAAAAATTTTACCCCCCCAAATTCGAGTTTTCCGGACCCCACCCCACCTGAAAACGGCTGACCCCACCCACCTTAATTTCGGCTACCCCTCCCCCAACGTTTTCTCTAGGTACACCTATGACTCCATTTGGGGGAAGGGGCGCCCACCCCACCCCAAACACACCTATGCTCCCTTCTAACACATTCACAACGAAGGTGGCTTCGTCGGCGAAGAGAGTCGTCGAGAAAATGGAGGACTTTGAGGAGGTTCTGAGAGCTTTCACGAAGAAATATCGCTCGGAAGATGCGGCGATGCTTGTCGAACAGGCATCTGCAGCCGCCGAATCTATGGACAGGTTGGATCAACCGTCGACCTCCAAAGAGGTTAGCGACCCCGATGAGTCGGATGCTTCGGCTAAGGTCGCGAAAGGCGGTATCCGTGACACGGTCCGCGAGGTTATGGAGGGTGAGTGTGTTTTCTTTGTGTCCAATGGAGCCTCTGTTTCTTTGAAGCATACACCATATGTGCTGGTACGTATAAATGAGGTCACTGCCCTTGGCCTTGTCGACACTGGAGCCTCTATCTCCTTGGTCTCCAAGGAATTTTACGAGCGAGTAAAGGGTCATGCGGTGACACCGATGACAGAAGCTCCTATGCCGTCTATTGCTGCAGCGGGTGAGGGTAACACCCTTACCATTCTCGGTCAATGTGAGCTGTCAATGCGTTTTGTATCCGGTTATGGCTATGTTCCGGAAAACCTGACACACCGATTCTATGTTGTTTCTGAGCTGTTGCAAGAAATGTTGATTGGATTTGATTTCTTGCATGATTTGGGCTTCTCACTGAATCCAAAACGCGGTTTTATGGATTACAGTGGTGGACGTATACTGTTTTTGAACAGTGCCGAGCTGCAGGGGATAGCTTGTGTTTACAATATTCCTCTTGCTGCGTCTGTCAATTTGTGTATTCGGGAGCGAGTCCGTGTACTCCCGAACAGGGAAAAGGATGTCCCTGTAAAGGCTGTCATGCCGGGCGGTGTCACCGTCCCAGAACGCCAATTCATGCTTTTTGAGGCTGAACCCGAGGTTATGGAAACTCACGGAGTGTTCCCGCAGGCTGGGGTCCTCGTTGTGACCCAAAAAGTCGCTTACATTCGTGTCTACAATGGAAGTGACCGGATTGTTGATCTCCCCAAAGGTGCTTTGATGGGAGAAGCCTGCCCGCGTTTCTTGTCATTGCCTGTCGAGCAGTTCCAGGGCCAGTACGTCCGTACAAAGGAACATTTGTACCAGGGCCGAAAGGGCTGGCACTGCAATGCCGAGGACGTCTGTGAGCTGGTGTGGCGAGAAAGCCAGGCGGATGGTTACACCATAAAGCGCGAGACGGATCGACTGATGGCTGCCTACCATCCGTGTCGCCTTCAGATGTGGCAATCTGGGGCCGATCAGTTGACCCAGCGCTTGATCATGTATCACGCCCTCTACAATTCTCCGGAAATGCAGGACGAGCTGGTCGAAACGATCGGTTGCTTGTATGGGAAAGCTTCACAGGATCCATGGTGGGGCATCGGCGCCCGGCTCCGCCAGGACCTGAGGCCGGATGATATCCGTACCTATGGGCGAGAAAATTGGATCTTCGACCCGGATCGATGGGATGGTCGGAATATCCAAGGCTGTCTCTACACGGAAATGGGCTTGTGGTTCATGCAAGCCGGTCCGGATGAGCTTTGGGTTGACCGGTACAACCGACAACCCCTGCCGGACGATGAGATGGAGGCCTATCGCAAGGTCGTCCGTCAACGCATCCAGGCAGCAGCCGAGAATTATCGTCAAGGAAAGCCCGCGCCGCCTTTCCATCGCAAGGACGCGCCGGCTGTGCTTCGGAACCAGCCGATTGACCTTGGTCCCAATCGTCACGGGATCCATATCATGGGATGCGCGCCTGAAGGCCAGGAGAAGAACGTCTATTCTCCGGCGGCTTACATCCTGATTTCCAATCCATTGGAACCCCATCCACGGGATGACCATCGCCCTGACGACATTATTATGGTCGAATACTGAGGGGGCTTTGCCCGATTCGACCCGGCCTTTCCCGGACTGTTTTGGACCTAATTTCCTGATCCTACCATCATTATGACTTTTTCATTGGATTTGGTCTAGCCTTCGTCCCATTCCACCCCAAATGGACCGGCGACGCCGAATTCCAATTCTCGGATGTGACAATTTTCACTTGATCATATGATCCTGATCCATATATAGATCTTTGTTTTACCTCATTTTTGATATTTTGTATGTGTTTTGCGAAAGTGACGCTTCAGTATACGTATATTATGTTATTTTGTTTTATCACTCGTGTCTTTGACTAGTCGATAGCGAACCTGTATTTTCTTCTGTGTTTTCTAGTAATGCGTATAGTATTCTGTACTGGTTATTTGAACTTGGAATTTGCCTGTTGGTTTTGTTGAGCTTTAGTAATCTCGTATATACTAGTGTAATGTAAATTCGTAGTCTTGTTAGTACATTTAGTCTAGGTTTACTTAGAATTTTTGCTACAGTCCATATTTTGTTATTTTTTCTATATTCGTTAATTTTGCATACTTGTTCGAGTTTTTCTTTGCCAATGCATAATATTTGCTCATAATCTGTGTGCTTTATATATAGCCTTACTTAATTTGTGCTACTTATTTTTGTTGTGTATTTTGTCATTCCAATATATACTGCCATTCGTTTTTGCAGGGTACAACCCTATGCAGCTTTATTTTATATACGTATCATATATTAGTTGCCATCATGGCTCTGCCATGCAAAAATTTATATGAAAATACCAACTTGTCCAATAGGATGGGTTACACCTACATAGGGCATCACCCTACAGTGTGTCCTTTTATAGTTACTTGTTAATTATATACGTAACTTGCATCCAGGGTGATCGTGTGATAAGCGCTAACCCTTGGTATGTCAAGTATAAATTTAACTTATATTAATTTTCCTAGCGATTCATTTATCATATACACACTGTTTGAATTTATTTCCATCAGGAGGGTGAGCCCTCTTCCCTTGAGAAATTTTCTTGGGTATTTTCATATTTAGTTTCTTCAATTTTCTACTCTTAGTATGGGTATTTTTTACGGTTTCTACCAACTACGTGTATTTTTGAATTGCTTTACGTACGTATGTACTTGAGTTTTTTCTACTGTTACTAGCATTTCTAGTATATTTATTTGTTTTGTGTACGTATACATTTGCAATAGTGTTTTCAGCGTAAAGTGCTTTTTAAATTTGTTTGTGGGAGCGACGCTCACGTACCAAGCGCCGTACGGTCAGTCCTCTCAGGAGTTCGGACGGCGAGCCCTGGGGAGATGTAACCTATGAGGATGTAACGTAAGAGGCTGACTGTAACGGTCAACCTTTTTGTTATTACAATTATTACGAAATCAATCTACTTAGCTAATGGTTGGCTTGCCTAGTCAGCAAGCATTCCTCCACGTGTCATGTAGCTCCACCTATAGGATAGGTTTGGATGGGTGGGGTCCCCCCTTGGAGCTACATGATTGGGACACCCCAGCTAGAGGGCGCTTCTCTTGGGAGGGGGTTTCTCCGTCAAACTTCTCCCCCTTTCAGTTGTGGGTTTTCCCTTGTACAGTCTAGTCGTGTTCTCTCTCTATTCTCTCCCTATCTCCTGTGTACAGTTTCTCCCCCTGTATAACTTCAGTGGGCCTATACATTGGTACGTTAGCGGGGCTTCGCCCTTTCATAAATTATAGGTGAGTCTGTGTGTGTGTTTATTTACTTTATAACTATACGTATTTGTTGGGCTTTGTCCCCCCTAAATTTATATACTTGTTATTTCTATTTCTGCTATATTTCCATAAATACTTGTTGTACTTTATTAAATATCTCCACTAGCTGTGTGTACTTTTGGTAGGTCATTACTGAGCTCCTAGGTTAGTTTAGTGTTATTTCTGAGGTGAGCGGGTGTCACCCACTCACTAGGGCTATTTATTTGGCGAGGCTTCCCCGGCCGGCTCCTGCGCGGTTGGTGTGTTATTCACTTGTGCCACGGTCTCCTCGCTTGAGTTGCTCTCGCGGGGTAACGGTACTTTTGTGTTAGGCTAGTTTCACTCTGGTACCGCTACAAGGATAAGTCAAAATTCTTGGGGGGAGGGGCAAAGGGGGTCGAAAATTTGGGGAATCAAGTTTTCCAGTTTAGAACTCCTGTCTAATGATAAAATTATGCACTTCATGGTTGAATGTTTTTTGGCATTGGAAACGGCTGAAAATGAGATCTTTGGCATCAAAATATAAAAATTGGGGGGGCATAGGTGTACCAGGCTACAGTTTACCCCCTGTGAGACTCCCCCACGGAGAGGCCAGAGACCCCCTCAACCCTTCCCAACCTCAACTACTCCCCCCCCCAAACCGAGCTCAAACCCCCCTCCCCCCCTAAAATTGTGTCCAAACTCGAAACCTAGAAAAAAAATGCAAAATGTTTGAAAAATTTTTTGCAATTCTGAAAATTTTGGAAAAAAATTAGAAAAATAGGCTGCAAATCACCTATAAACAGCTAAAGATGGTTATTTATAGCAATTAAAAGGTAATATACGCAATTATAAACCACAATCTGGGCTAATTTAGGGATATTTTGGTACAAATTTGTCAATTTTCAAGCCCTATTTCCGCATACGAAAACTATTGACAGAAGCTTTTGAGTACGTTTAAAGTACTGTACATCGAAAAAGGAGCATTTTTAGCTAAAAAAACTTGGGTACAGTTTAGGGGGGTCCTCCCCTCCCCCCCAAATTTCGGATTTGGGTGGGGTCCCCCGAGCCAAATTTGGACCTTCTACTCCCCCCCCCAACCCAAACAGGTGGTACACCTATGGGGGGCACAGGTGTGTTAGGGGGGACCCCTCCCCCCAAATCGGCCGACCCCCCCCCCTAAACTTTTCAACCCCCAACCTGAATTTTTGCACACCTATAGGGTGGGGCATAGGTGTAATTGGGGTGGGGGGGGTTGGGCGGGGGTAACCCCCCCAGCCATTTTTGCAACCCCCCAAAAATTTTCGGGGAGTTGGGGGGGGGGGGAGTCGCGAATTGGCCACAAATTGGGTATTTTTAGTGTAATAGGGAGACGTTGCGTCTGTCCCTCTTGTGAGTTGTGTGTATTTTTAGTGAGGGTATTTTAATGTGAGATTTTAGTTAGAGAGGTATTTTTGGTGAGAAATATGTGTTGTGTAAATTTGTATTGAAATTAGTTTGAAATTTGATATTTTCTATGTTAAAATGCGTTGTGTTTTATTCAGCCCACTTAGCTGCTAGGTGGCGCTGCTTGTTTTTTGAAAATTCTCTGGATGCGCGCTGAGCATCCCGTCTGCAAAGGGGGTCTCAAAATGGACCAATCAAAATTCACTAGGCATCTTTCTCAGCCTTCACTTTAAAACTAGTCAGTCTTGTCTTTTTCAACGGCGTAGGGAAAGGGACTATATACATTGAGGGTTAAATCTGTGTTGAGTAATGTGGTTCTTTATTTATGCCTGAAATTTATTTGTGTCCCTTTTAACTGTATTAGTTCTTAGAGTTTGTTCCTGTCTGAATTTCTATTTCTTTGTAATTTTATCATGAATGTTCTTTTGTCAAAAATTTCGTTCACTGTTCCGTGCTTTTTCGGGAGTCGCTCCCCTTGTTTATCTTTTATTAAATGCGGTCTCAGTCACTGAGCCGTTAGGGTGTTCTTAGTTTAGGTTTTGTTTGAATTGTATAGTCGGTAGGTAGGATTCTGAGTTGTTCCAATCTTAGGTAGGTTAATTATTCTCTGAGTGTGTATTTAATTTATACAAAGTTCTTTCTACAGTTGATAGTTAGGTAGTTATTCGTCCCTTAGTGAGCTTCATTTAGTCGTCGGTAAGATCTAATTATTTTTGGCGAGATCCTGCCCAGGTCGACTGGAACATGTCTCCTCCAGGTTCGTCGTTTCCATACGCGCACAGTTTCCACCCGTAAAGTTTGGTTGTCCATACCCTTCCAACTTTACATTAGGCTGCCAGTCCTCGACCTTCTTTTCTTGTCTTTCCTTAGTTTGGTTTGATTTTTACTGCTTGTATTTTTGCCTTTTCCCTTTGTGTAGTGGTATTCATTTGTTTTTCCTTTTGTTCCTCGGATCTGATCTCCTGGTATTTTTCTTGGGTAATTCAGCTGTTCTTTTAAGTGTTTTGTTTTAACTTGACTTTCTATTTTAACTAATTGTACGTGTATAATTTTCAGCCTTATCTTTTGCGTAACTTTTCCTAGAAAATTTTATAAATGTCGGTACAACATTCACCAGTGAAAACGACTAAGGCTTCGACTAGGCCGGCTGATACGGCCACCTCAAGTAACGCTATGGACAACGGGCCCGTGATTCCAGACGGCTTTGGGCGGTTATTTCCTCAACCGGGCCTGAGCAAGCATTCCTCTACCCAGTCCTCGACAAGCAAAGCACCGGCTGGCCCAGCTTCTACGAGCGCTACGCTTAGTAGACCGTTCCTGCGATCGGATTCGGCCAAAAATAAAGCCTCCAAAAAGGAGGAACTTCAGGAGGAATTTACGGAGCAGGGTCATGATGACCAACATGAGGATGGTTTCGATGATGAGATGAGAAGGATTTCCCTTTCCTGTCACTGACGGCGGATGTAACATCTTTTACGGCGGAGGTATCATTATGACGGCGGAGGTTTCATTACGACGGCGGAGGTATCATACTAACGGCGGAGGTCTTGTATTCTATCATATCATTCTATTATTCCATCAATCCAGCGGCGGTGCTATTTACTATGTTATCCTATTTCATTGCCTTTTTCCATCATTGCCATTCCTATTGACCTGAATCTCAATTACTGACTACCTCTACTTGGACTACTATTCCTGATTTGATTGCTCAATTATGAAGACTGCCTTACGATGACTTTTTCCAGAATTTTAATCCCCGATTGTGACGACCCGATGAAGACTATTTGCTCAATCTATGCCTTCTTCCCTGATTTGTGCCATTCCAGCGATACAGACGCTTCACTATATATAGATCCAATTCCTAATGAAGACGATTCCTAATTGGTGACTTGAACCTAGTTTATTTTGTGCTTTAAATATAGATCTACGTATTTTACTTTTTGTGCCGTATTTTGTGATGCCCTTAACATCTAAAATTTAACCTTTTTCGGAACTTTATTCCAAATGTTAGAGTCTCTTTATTTATCTACTTACATTTTACCATTTTCTTGAGCTTTCTTATTTAAAACATTAGAATTTCTAACCAATTTTTTAACTTTTTATCATTTTCCTGGAGTTTTATCTTACAAATTAACCAAAATTTTGCGTATTTTGTAGTGATTTTTGTCTGTGTTCCATGCATAATGTTGTTTTTATATGTGATTTGATGTACAGTTTTATATGCCATGTCAGTATTGTGTTTGCTTTAATCATATAACCAAAGTTCTGTTTCAAAAGTTTTACTAAACAGGGTTTATTCTTTTCTTGAAAGTTTCATTTTCGCATTTTTATTAACGGGTTTGATTGCGGGTTTTGTGTCTTTTAATTCGTATTTTGTAACCTGACGCAACGTCAGAAGATGTGTGACGCACCAGCCATGTCCCAATTTATGTCCTTTACTGCCGCCACATTTTTATCAAAATTATTTTAGTACGTATGTCTTTTAGTTGTCCCAACGATTCCTTGTCCATATTTGTACCTGTCATTTGATTCTCGTAAAAATTTTCTTGGTAAAATGTCAGTTTCGTTTCCCACTCCAGAGCGCCAAAGTATCCCGAATTATATGCCCCTATTCCACTGTAAGGCCTGCATGCGCGGTTAGGAGGATCTTCTCCAAAATTATCATTTTTAAGGGACTTTCTACTAATATTTTAACCAGTGTTTCGCGTTTTTAGTAACTCTAAGACTCCATTCTAACCCCTTCCTAATTTAATTTACTTTATTTTTATAAGTACCACGAGGGTACTTGGGGACTCTCCGTACCCTTTTGGTCCTTTTTATACGTGCTTAAGCATGTGTAGGGTTACTTTGTAACTCTTTTAATTTACTTATATTTTACTTAAAGACTCCACAAACTTACTCCTCCTCACACGCGAAACACTGGGATTAACTTAATTTCATTACCCATTCCCCTAAATTACTCTATTAATTACATTTCGTCTTTTTAATTTTGCAGGAGATCCGAAGGGAACTGAGTTAGCGATGCGAGGCTAGGCCCCCCACCCACCCAGCCGGAGTTGGCACACCCTAAATTTGGCGGGAGGTTGGTTACCTCCGTACCCTAGCTTGAAAAGACCCAGACGAAGCTGACATTTGGGTTCTCATTTTGTTCATTTGGTTTACTTTTTATACAGGTACGAGATCCCCGCCGCTGCGGCTGGAGGATCATGGGTCGCCCATTCACGCACCGTCCCGTGGCATTACAATGGCAGTTTCCCATGCGTGTTTTTATGGCTGGTCTTCACTAGTCTTTTGTCGCCATGTCATTTTTATTATGTTTCTTACTTAGTCAAGTTTAGTTTAGTCTTGTATTTTCGTATTTCTTTTTGTATTCTGACTTATGTGCTGAGACCCATTTACCAAAATTCAGTCACAAATTTTCATTATTGGGTAAATTTCTTCCTTCTTTTGGTTTATGTGTCCCTCGCAGGAGCTCGGGCGGTAAGCCCTGGGGAGATGTAATAGGGAGACGTTGCGTCTGTCCCTCTTGTGAGTTGTGTGTATTTTTAGTGAGGGTATTTTAATGTGAGATTTTAGCAAGAGAGGTATTTTTGGTGACAAATATGTGTTGTGTAAATTTGTATTGAAATTAGTTTGAAATTTGATATTTTCTATGTTAAAATGCGTTGTGTTTTATTCAGCCCACTTAGCTGCTAGGTGGCGCTGCTTGTTTTTTGAAAATTCTCTGGATGCGCGCTGAGCATCCCGTCTGCAAAGGGGGTCTCAAAATGGACCAATCAAAATTCCCTAGGCATCTTTCTCAGCCTTCACTTTAAAACTAGTCAGTCTTGTCTTTTTCAACCCGTCGTTATTTTTCTATTGTGTGCCTGGCTATTGCCTTTTAATTTGGAGTCCAACTTTGGGTATTCGTAAGATATTGATTTATTTTATTTTCTTCCTTCAGACTCCGAGGCGACCTCGAGGGTCAGCCTAAATTTATTAGAGGTGTGTTATTGTGTTTTCTATTGTTTTAATTGGTAACTAATATTTGCTCTGTGTTTTTAGAAAAGGGTTTAGTATGTTATGTTCTAAATTGTAGACAGCCGCGACGGCTTAGGGAAAGGGACTATATACATTGAGGGTTAAATCTGTGTTGAGTAATGTGGTTCTTTATTTATGCCTGAAATTTATTTGTGTCCCTTTTAACTGTATTAGTTCTTAGAGTTTGTTCCTGTCTGAATTTCTATTTCTCTGTAATTTTATCATGAATGTTCCTTTGTCAAAAATTTCGTTCACTGTTCCGTGCTTTTTCGGGAGTCGCTCCCCTTGTTTATCTTTTATTAAATGCGGTCTCAGTCACTGAGCCGTTAGGGTGTTCTTAGTTTAGGTTTTGTTAGAATTGTATAGTCGGTAGGTAGGATTCTGAGTTGTTCCAATCTTAGGTAGGTTAATTATTCTCTGAGTGTGTATTTAATTTATACAAAGTTCTTTCTACAGTTGATAGTTAGGTAGTTATTCGTCCCTTAATAGTGAGCTTCATTTAGTCGTCGGTTAGATCTAATTATTTTTGGCGAGATCCTACCCAGGTCGACTGGAACATAAGTCTCCTCCAGGTTCGTCGTTTCCATACGCGCACAGTTTCCACCCGTAAAGTTTGGTTGTCCATACCCTTCCAACTTTACATTAGGGTAAATTCTGCAAAATTTTTCAAAAAAGTCAAAATTTTGGGCTTAAAGTGTTTATTATTGCTAGAAATACGCGTTTTTAACGGTTTTATGGACTTTCTGGCTTAATATTGACCTTATTCTAGACTTAGAAACATGTTGCCAATCAAGTTTTCGAGTTTAAAACCCTTGTCTAATGTCAAAATTACTTCATAGTTGAATGTTTTTTGGCATTAGCAATGGCTGAAAATGCGATTTTTAACATAAAAATAGAAAAATTTTTTGGGGGGAGGTTTGGCGGTGTCGAAAAAAGGCCCCCCCCCAAAAATTCCGGGGTAGGGCCCCCCAAAATTCCGGGGGAGGGGCCCACCAAAATTCCGGGGAGGCCCCCCCCAACCCAAATCCCCGTTACACCCTATGGGGTGGGGGTCCACGTTCGTCAAACTAGCAGAAGCCCAACAACTACAAATTATATGGCTGTATCTACATTACATAACTCATCATGTAGTATTACGTAGTACCTTTTATTTAATTTGTAGTTGAAGGAAAAACTTAATATAAGCTTAACCAAAATCTTCTGCATGTTTGACGTCAAGCCAGGTTGTAGCTACTATTTTACATATAACTTTTCGGTTACAACTACAAATATAATTGAGCACTCAACATGATTGCTATATTACAGCGTTTATAACATGAAGTTTACATAATTTGTAGTTAATCACTTTCTTCAACAACTCATTACATTTGTGTTGTGCCAAATTTGCGGAACAGTGTTAATCCTGACTACCACTGTGTTGAATGGGGGGGGGGGGGTCGATGAATGGGTTGGAGCATAGGTGTACGTCGGGCTGGGGTCTGGGCAGGGGTTGGGGGACCCCCACCAAAATGACAAAATTCCGCGATCCTCCCCCATATTTGCCCCCCCCCCATTATTGGCCAAAATTGGCCTAAATGCCAAAACAATTTAGAAGTTTTTGGCAATTTTGGCTGACCCCCCTTTCCTCCATCGGCCCTCCCCCCAGATCTTTAGCCCAGCCACAGCCTATGGGACAAGTCTCGAGCCAACCCTCGAAATTTTGGAGGCTGACCCCGCTCCCGAATGGCCAAATCCCAGATCCGAGACCTCGCCCACGCAAAAATTGGAAGTTTGTCCCCGGGGGCATCGCATATATATATACAAGTGTAACCAAGATTTAGGGGTGGAGGGCCCCCCCATAGTTTTTTTGGGGGGGGGGGCGTGGGGGCGGGGTATCCCTCCCCAAAATTTACATCCAACTGTTGTACCCCCATATTTTTTGACTTACCATCCCCCAATTTTCGGTTACCCCCCCACCGATTTTTGGACCCAAAAGTTTTGGCTACTTTTGGCTAAAAATGGTAATTTTTCTCAAATTTTGGCTTAAAATCGCTTTAAAACGGTGCAAAAACGCCTAAAACGCTAAAAACAAGCCTTATTTTGAAGAAAAAGGGCTAAATTACAGAAAATTTTTTGACCATTTTTAGAAATTTCTGAGGTATATACGAATTTTGGGAGGGGGTTGGGGCCTTGGGGGTACCCCCATCACATTTCGAGGTCGACCACCAAAATTCCAGATTTACCCATAGGTGTAAGGCGGGGGGGGGGTTGCCCCCCCAGCCCTTTGAAAAATGGCCGAAATTAGAAAAAGTGCTAGGGATACTCAGTAGCGGCGCCAGGATTTTTTGAAAGGGGGGGCCCGACCCAAAAATCCGGCGACCTTTTATTGAGAAATCCTAAATTTTGCCAAATTTTAGCAAATTTTACCTTCATTTTCCAAAAAATTTCTCAAATTTGATTATAAATTTTTCGATTTTTAGCAAAAATGTGCCGACTTTTTAAAACAAACTTCTAAAAACACCCAAACTATGCATATAAACTGCTGAAAAATTTTTAAAAGGGAGGGCCGACACCCCAAAATGAGGGACCCAAATCGCAAAGGGGGGGGGCGGGACCCCCTCCCCCCCCCCTGGCCCCGCCACTGAGGAAGCTGTTGGCTCTCCCCAACATCATTTTTGGGGGGCCCCCGCTCCGCTGGAGACCTTTCAATTCAACCCTCCCCAAAAAATTTTTTCACGTGTGCCAAAAATCGCAGTTTCATCCGTTTCTAATTAAAACATCTCTATTACCATAAAGTAATTTTAACGTCAGACAGTGGTTTTAAACTTGAAAACTTGATTGCCAGTATTTTCCAAGTCTAAAATAACGTCAATATTGAGTCAGAAAGTTCATAATACAGTTAAAAACGTGTATTTTTCGCAATAATAAACTCTTTAAGCCAAGAATTAGAAATTTATATAAAATTACACTACAAATACCCAATTTTTGGCCATTTTTCGACGACCTTATGCACTGCGGGGAACCGCCCCTAAACTCACGAAGCCCAATTAGATTTTTTCTGACCCACCCCACCCAAAATTGGCCTACTCCACCCCGCCACCTGGGCTTATTCTGGGGATTTTTTCTTGGGGGTGGGGGCTCCTTTTGGAGGGGTGCCCCCAAAAGTCCGAGGGGCAAGAAATTTTTTTGGGGGGGGGACGAAATGTTTCGTAAAATATGCTAAAATAGCACTATTTTTCTGGCATATATATACTATAAAAGTTGATTTTTATCGCAAAAATAAGCAGATTTAGTGTTGAAAAGGGAAAAATTGAATGAAAATTTCCGGTGAAGCCGGAAAATTTTTGAAAGTTTGGCCTTCTGAGCGACTTTTCCAGGGCAAAGTTTGGTACCATTAGGGGCACTTTTTTGAAGGGGGGGGAGCACCCACCCCCACTAGAATAAGCCCAGCCTTCATTTTGGCTACCTCCGTCCTCCACCCCCAACTTTTTCTCAAGGTACACCTATGATAGGTCCCCCCAGTAGAATACAATAACCTAGTTTATCCAGACATCTATCACAAGAATTGTGATTTCTTTTTTAGTCTTTGAGCCACCCACCATCTCCTTTGTTTCTCCTCGGTTTCTTATGCACTGCTTTCAATTGTGATCTCCTTGGAGGTGCATATTTAGTTTGTTTTTTTTAATTTAACCATTTTTTGTTTACCCCGGAGGATTTCATACTCTGGGGAAGAAGTATATATATAAATTTCCGGTGGGGGCATCTTTTCTGAAATGCCAAAAATTCCGCTTTTAATGTATATATATTCTTGTACATGTACAGTGGCGGCGCTAGGACTATTTGGAGAGGGCCGACCCTAAAATGTGTCGACCTTTCTTTGGAAAATCCAAAAATCAATGTCAGCGATTTTTACGAAATTTCCCAAACATTTTTATGTTTAGCAAATTTGCCGATTTTAACTATTATTTGCCCGTTTTATCATCCCAAAATGGGACAAAGTGTGTAAATTTTCACTCTACATAGGGTCCCTCCTTTCATTTAGAGCCCCTCCCATTGAGTTAAATTTGTTGAATTTAAAAATTTTAGGGGAATTTGGACAAAAATTTTGGGTTTCCCAAAAAAGGTCGCCTGATGTTGGGTTCGGTCCCCTCGTTCAAAAAATCCTGGCTCCGCTACTGCATGCTGGTAATATTGTGTTTAGTTTAGGTATAATAGCAGCTGATCATGCAGTATATACGTATATATATATTTGAAATGCACATTTGCATTTACTGTATATATGGAACAAGGGCATTTCAATAAAGTTTGGCTGTCTGGTGCTACATTCTTCTGCAAAAGCAGATGTCTTTATTATTTAAATGTAGCACATTCCCAAACTGAATTAGTTGCTCTTGCTGATCAAAACGGAACACTAAAGTGATGACTTCAATCGACATTATACACTATCCAGATGCAGCAAACTGGGTAAGTATTCGTGCGCAACCTGTTGATAGATTCATTGTATTTTAGACGCTTGGTTAAACTTCATGGTTGGGATTGGGAAAAAGTGCAGTCTTCCTAAGGATGATCTGCTGGCCCTTATGTTGCAGAAAAAAGGGGAGGTCTTTACTGAGAATCTGTCTCTGGCTCCATTCGGATCCCCAATTTGGGAACAGCTTCGCTGTTCTATTTCTGAAAACAGCGAATCTAACTTTTCTAAAGAAGCAGTATACCTGTTTGCCAAACGCAATATACCGACTCTTTCTAATGATACCTCTCCTCCAAATTCTTTAGAAAACGAGATCACCCCTTTGAGACCTGCAGATGAGCATCATTTTTACTCTGAAACTGAAATTGAATGTTCAGAAGATGCACTGTCTGTTCCGGGTTCGACTTATGTACTAACCTTATCTTTCAACGAATGGCTGCAAATTCAACCTGAGGTTAAGGACTATAACGGAAACAAGTGCTTGCGGTTGAGGGACGGCTGGACTAACATTTTCAGCAAACGAATTTGGGAATGTACGCGGAAAAACTGTATTCTAACTTTTCGGTGGCATTGTATTACTCCTGCAGGTGCTAATTACTTTTCTGCAGCTGCAACCTGCCGAGAATGCGGGGGTGATATATCATTTTGGATTAGTAACGAGCCCACTCCGGAGACTCCTGTTCACATTTCTTGCGAATTTAGCAACTGCAACGACGAGTTGCATTCTGGGGAAAACCGGCGCCCTTTGAAGGGAACCGAAAGGCGCAAGCTAGCTGAGGAACTCGTTCTTTGCAACACTTCCGCTTCCACTTGGAGAAAACGAAAGGCAGCTACGGACATTACGTATGGCGACCCCACCCATCGGCATATCTACTCGGCCCCTGTTTTACGCACTGCCAAGTGGCAGGCTAAAAAAGCTAAGCATTTGTCCCAAGATCCAATTGAAGCCTTATGTATTGCTAAGACATCAGCTGGTGGGACCAAGGGAATCAGGGATATTTCTTGCGATCGGTTTTATGTTCACTATTGGACAGATTCTCAGATGAATTTTTACCGCTTACTTTCTCAAAAAGAAGAAGTAACATTGTGCATTGATGCCACGGGCCAAGTTGTACGTGATTTAGCCCGTCCAAATGGTGGGAAAAGTGGAGTTATTTATCTGTATGCGGGTGTGGGTGTTTTCCAGAAAAGTGGCTGCTCTTTTCCTGTTGTGCAAACACTATCAGAAATTCACAGAGCTAATTATCTTGCTTACTGGCTAACTGAGTGGGTAAGTGCAGGTGCTCCAACTCCAAAGAATGTTGTTTGCGATATGTCACAGGCGCTTCTGATGGCATGTGTCCGCGCCTTCACGCTTTTTCCGGATGTGAATGCTTACATAAACAATCAATGGAACGTATTAGCTGGAACTGCAGACATTTCTGATTGTTTTCTTCGGGTTGACCTGGCTCATTTAATGAAAAGTGTTTCCTCATGGCCAGAACTTCGTGATAAATCTTTCAAAATCAAAGAATTTTATTTGCGCTGTATTGGCCAGCTTGTCCTAGCTACATCTTTAACAGCAGTAGATAATCTGCTCGAAGCTGTTTTCGTCACTGCTCTTTCAGAAACGGAAGGAAACAGCTTATCCCTTGGAACTGCTGTTGCCTGTGAAAGCAAAAAGAAAGAGCTGAAGAAGCTGATTTCAGCCAATGATCAGACGATTATCGATGACGTGCTCACGGAAGAAAATGTGCGCGAATTGGCAGTCGAAGAAATTGAGGTGGCAGACAATCCGTTTGTCGAAATAGCCCATATGGCCCATTCACGAGCTAAAGAAAAGGTGGACGAAGCTGATGACGGAGACAGAGATAACATCCTTTATCTGCCAGATATTGTGATTCGCATCATTAAGAGTTTCAAACTGTATCCATTGTGGTCGGCTATCATGTCCCCATACTATCCTAGTGGACATCCCACAGCAAGTAGTGCCGTAGTAGAGTCATACTTCAAAGATCTGAAAAAGAACGATTTTCGTCAACGATTGCCATTAAGAATTGATGATTTTGTGTTTGACCACATAGAGTTACTTGATGGTGGTGTCAAACTTGCCTGTGGGAAACAAATGGAGAGACGTCCCGGTCCATGTGAAAAACAGGGTCCTGATCCAGAAAAAGTTCAGGAGGTGTGCCTAGCCTGTAGTGTTGGGAATTTTCCAAGTGGGGAGGCTCACGTATGTTTTAAGTGCGGCCGACCAGTTCATGTTTTACCCTTCTGTTCTTATGAATTGTCTGGTGAAGACGAAGGGTACGGTCAGAAAAGGGTGTGCTCAGGATGTCACCGCGATTCAGAAATGTCAAATACGATTCAAGATTTTCGCGAATTCGAGAATTGGAGAAACCTGGGCACTGCTTCCAAACGGAAACGGCGGTCGTACTTAGAAACTAACCCCAACCTTGCTTCCTACGATTATGCCACTGCTAGGGGCCCTACAGAATTGAAACTGATGAAAAACGGAAGCACCCTACGATGTGTGAGAGTCGGTCCTAAAAATATTCATCTTAGTTCGACTTGTGCTTTTGATGCTATTGTTCATGGTCTTTCTGCGGCTTGTTCTGACAGTGAAAAATTCATGACTTCGGTTAAAGAAACTGAATCCCGTTGTGTCCCTCTACAGATTTGCACGCAGCTCAGCTCTGGGCAGCTTTCAGCTCGAGTGTATGCTTTGCGAGCAAAAACTCTTTCAGAAGCATACACTGCTACAGAAGGTTTGTATGGAATCACCTCCGTTGATTGCACAGTTAATGTTGGAGGCCTTCTCTACGATGTCTTTAAGGAATTTCCAGTTGCTGTTGAGGAAAAGAAATGTTCCTCAGCATACTGTCCTAGACGAAGTCTGGTCGTAAATGTTCCTGTTGTGTCAGCTCCATTCGAAACTGTCGAAAATAAGCAATTGCTAGAACAAGAAATTCTTGGTATCTTGCAGAATACCAGCTGCGACAGAATTATTTCGAAAGAGTTAGCAGTGCCAGGTGGATTTTATAAGTTTAATCCAGCAGTTTCCAAAAATCGTCTATGCAACGGATTTGTCCAGAAGACGCGCAAATTTGTTGATCACGTCTTCATTGAGGTTGGTGGTGTTATTCCGCTTGATACTGAGGCACCTGATGACTACCACGATCCCACTAATCTGAAAGCCCTTGAGAATTTTCCTATGGAGTTAGATGTTGGGAAAACAATGTATCTCAGAGCAGTTATCCATTTCTCGCCCCCTGTAGGTAAAGGAATCGGACATTATGTTGCCTACAGCCGTCGCTCCAACTGTAGATGGGAATGTCTTGATGACTTTGCGGATCGACCAGTTTCAGTTAAGGGTTCTCTAACTGTGAACGCTCATGTCCTTTTGTACACCATATAATGTTGGATCTTGATGGATAAAGATGCTCCATGTATATTTTTTTCAAGTTCAAAAATTTTACTCGGTGCTTTTCTCGGTGCATAGCATAGCCCTGGTCTGATTAAACGGTAGAATTTATACTGGCCTAATTTCTTGGCAATTTGTATTTGGGGCTTGCCCGAAATGGAGGGGACATTTTTGGAAACATTTCCAAATGTTTACGTTTTTACTTGTACTTTTACTTTACTTTTGCTGAACTGAACTTTTACTCACTAAAAATGACTAGTGTTTTAAGCTAGAAGCTTTTTGAAAATTCAGGGTAAAAATGGTACTTTGGTAACTTTTTGGGTTATGGGAGGATGGCATTTTAGGGGGGTCCTGGAAAGGGGGGCCGCTGAGTTAGTCGAATAGGTGGGGGGGATGCCCCCCTTCCCGAGTACGGTTAATACTTACTACTTCCTTAATACTTAGCCAGATCTATACTGTCTATATGTACGTACTTACGTGTGTATTCAATTTGTTGTCGGTTGAATTTATTGTTTCCTACAACGGTACGGTATACGTATAGTTTGTAATGATACGGGAAATTAAATTTAGTGGTGTTTTCCAACGAGTACAGATTAGTTCAGACTTTTGCATTACCAACTACGTAGGTATGTACGTATATATACGTAACGCATATGCATAGGTGTAACTGGACCTTGGCGGTGATCTCGTATTTTTTAACCTCCAGCAAAAGTTGATAGAGTCTCGGGACTCGGGAGTATGCTACGCTCTGAAGACGAGCGGCAAAATGGCCAAATTTTTAGAATAGGAAAACTGTTGTAGTATTTGAAGTCGAAATCTTACCGAAAGAACTATCGTTGTAAGAATTTTTTATATGTGTTCAGGACGTTTATGTATATTCAAAGGGGTCCAAAATTTTTCGCAGGTGCCAGTCTCCCTCAAACCCAAATACTTCTATTATTGTTCTTAACGACTTTTTAACTTTTTTTGCACCGACATGCAATCATCATTATAGCGTCAGTCATCCTTTGGTTTCTATTTCCATAGGTATAATTTCTGTGTGTAATGCGATGCAGCGAGACTAGGTTCCTGTTACATTACTGCGATTCCGCATGCTCTTCCCGTATGGGGAGGCTGTTTTCACTTTTTCCACTTTGCACAATTCAATGTCGTTTCATACTTCCCCCGTCTCCTCTCATCAGTTCTAA
This sequence comes from Trissonchulus latispiculum, assembly GCA_030248195.1. Taxonomy (NCBI): domain Eukaryota; kingdom Metazoa; phylum Nematoda; class Enoplea; order Enoplida; family Ironidae; genus Trissonchulus; species Trissonchulus latispiculum. The sequence continues at coordinate 49,489 of JASAND010028444.1, read as the reverse complement.
AAGCCAACACCTAAGCATAAATTTAATGATATTGTAAAATTTATAAATTTATAGAACTACAAATAAAACAATTGTGCTTGTAATACTTGGCTTTAAATATAGCATTCATTAAAAGCGGTAAAATAGTTTGTAGTGGTTACTGAAAATTTATGTGTAAAAGGTTAGCTACACACTGGCTAAGCGTCAATTACGCAGAAGATTTTTGTGGCTGTTGTTATCGCAATTCTTTTTACTACAAATAAAACTAAGATAACTACGCAATACTACATGATGAGTTAAGTAATGTAGATACAGCCATATAATTTGTAGTTGTTGGGCTTCTGCTAGTTTGACGAACGTTGGGGGTCCTGCTCCTGAGGGGAGGCCCCCAAAAAGTTCGGGCGAGCTGTCAAAATCTACTTCACCGCCACCTTTTTTGGCCTTTGGAAATGCGGCTTAAAGGCGATTTTTGGAACAAAAGTAGAAACATTTTGGAGGTGAGTTGGGGGATTGGTTGGTTGGTTGTGATAAAAACAAGCCTTGTTTTGAAGAAAAGGTTAAAATACAGAAATTTTTATTTTTGTCCATTTTTGACATTTCTGTGGTCCGAATTCTGGGGGAGGGTTAGGGACGCTCCAGAGGGAGACTGGGCTTATTCTAGTGTGATGGCCCCCCCATAACCACCCTTCCCCCCCCCAAAATCGTCCCCCCCCCAAAAATCCCCCCCCCCAAAAGTGGGTGCCCCTTTTGGTACCAACTTTTGCCCGGAAAAAATCGCTCAGAAGGCCCAATTATCAAAAATTTTCCGGCCTCGCCGGAGATTTTTAGTCGATTTTTGCCTATTTAAGCACTATTTTTGCACTAAAAACGAACTTTTTGACGATTACTATAAAAATAACGCTATTTTTAGCATGTTTTTAGAAAAATTTTTGCCCCCCCCCCCCCAAGAATGACTCGCCTCGCCTCCCGCCCGAGCCCCCCCCCAAAGAGCCCCCCCAACAAAAATTCCCTAGAATAAGCCCAGGGGAGAGGGGCCCCTTCAAAAAAAGAGGAACCCAAATCTCCGCTACATCTTTGTACATTACATTACATTGTTTTAAATCCTAGTTCATAACATTAGCAAAATAATAGCAATAGATTTTATTTTTTGTTAGCTATATACGTACCGGTGGCTCTCTCACCATTGCTGGCTGTTTGGTATTCTTACACAATCACGGAATGGAATTCTTTATACGTATCTATGTCGTATCTGTGAAATTAGCAATTTTACTGGTAGCTGCCTGTGAAACGGGCAATTGCCATTTTCACTAGTGAAACCGGCAATAAGGGAGAAGCGCTAGATTTTCAAGGCTCACAACGTCAAACTAGTATATATTAGAAAAGATTTGTTTAATGTATTCGCACATTGTGTCACTACACCAATTTACATAAAGTCATTCAAATTTATTGAAGCGGAGAATTATTACAATTATATACTACCATAAGAGTAGTATCATAGGGGTCGCGGTAGCGATATAGGTGTAACGGGGATTTGGGTTGGGGGGGCCCCCTCCCCCGGAATTTTGGGGGGCCCCCCTTTTTAGACCCCCCCCAAACCCCCCCCCCCACGACCCCCCCCAAACCTCCCCCAAAAAATTTTTCTATTTTTATGCCAAAAATCGCATTTTCAGCCATTGCTAATACCGAAAAACATGACATCATTAAGTAATTTTAACATTAGACAGTATTTTTAAACTCGAAAACTTGATTGCCAACATGTTTCTGAGTCCAGAATAAGGTCAATATTGAGTCTAGAAGTCCATAAAACCGTTATAAACGTGTATTTCTCGCGATAATAAACACGTTAAGCCAAAAATTTGGACTTTTTTAAAAAATTTTGCCAAATTTACCTTAAAAATGCCCCATTTTTGGCCCAATTTTCGCGCCTTCGGCGCGACTACCCCCCCCCAGTTGGGGGGGGCCGGGGGCCCCCAAAAATTTCTGGGGGGGGGTTTGAAAAAATGGCTGGGGGTGGTTACCCCCCCCCCCCAAACCCCCCCCTAATTACACCTATGGGTAGCGACCCCTATAATATGAGTGAAAATGGTCGAATGACCGTGTAAAACAAGGCTGCGCAGAAGCTGCGCAGATTATGTGCGCAAAAAATTGTACTTGTCGAGTTTAGTATGTTCCTGAATTTTCATCCCCGTACCACTTTCCGTTAAAAAGTTATGCCAAAAATCGCTTACGAGAGTGATGTTTTTTTCCGGTTTGTCGCTTTTGATGTCTCATAAGGGGGTTTTGTAGCTTGAATAACTACAGATAGAAAAATTTTTGCCTATGAAACCCATATATATTCTTGTAGTACAAATCAAAAATAAGAAAATAAGCTAGTTTTATGCCTCCCGGAGCCGGAAAAATTTTTGGCTGGGGGCCAAAGTCGGCCAAAACGCTAAAATGGCCAAAAAGTATGGTTCAAAGGCGCCTTAATAAGTCAGACTGGGCTATATATGGGGCAATACTGACTATGTGGTTAAACAGTATACATATCGGGGTCGTTCAAATGCTATATGATTTTCCGTCTCCGTGCGTAATTTTTCGGTACTGGCCGGCCAAAGTTGGTGAATCTTGGGTTGAACTTTGAACTTAAATTTTTCGCTTATTTTGCTACATGGATGGCTCAAATTTTGCATACAAAGGTTTTTTGGGACGGAGAATCGATTCCCGCTATCAGTTTTGCTGCCCGAGTAACCCAAGTTGCTGGGTTGGTTCCAGTTGACCGTCTGATGGGTCAGGTCGGGAACCGCTTCCCGGAGGTCCATAGTAGGCTTTGCAAAGCCTCTCCAAACTTTGTCTATAGGGGTTTTCTGGTGCGCCCAGCTCATTTCCGGTGTCCGTTTTGCCGTCTGACCCACCCATCTTGCTGTGCTGGTTCCACTTTGCCGTCTGGAGGGTCCGGTCGGTATATACCGACTTCCGGGAACACCATATAGGACTGTACATAGCCTCTCAAAACATTGTCTATAGGGGTTTTCTGGTGCGCCCAGCTCATTCCTGGTATCCGTTTTGCCGTCTGACCCACCAATCTTGCTGTGCTGGTTCCACTTTGCCATCTGGAGGGTCAGGTCGGTGGGAGGTCATGGGGTCAAAAATGGAAATTTTCAAAAGTGGTCAAGTTTGGTACCAAATGAAAGCCATAAGCGAGCGGAGCAACTTTTGTCATAGAACTGCATGGTCAAAGTGCTGTGGTGGGGTGGCGTGGGGACTTAGGTGATTTTCGGTCAAAAATGAAATTTTTCAAAAGTGGTCAAATTTGGTACCAAATGAAAGCCCTGAGCGAGCTGAGCAACTTTTGTCATAGAACTGCATGCTCAAAGTTGCTGTACAGTGCTGTGGTGGGGTGGGGTAGGGTTGGGACTTGGCGATTTTCGGTCAAAAATGAAATTTTTCAAAAGTGGTCAAATTTGGTACCAAATGAAAGCCCTAAGCGAGCTGAGCAACTTTTGTCATAGAACTGCATGCTCAAAGTGGTTGTGGAGTGCTGTGGTTGGCTTGCTTGCTACTGTTGAAAGATATCTATATATATACATACCTTCAGGAGCATACATATATAAAACAAGTTACCCCTTAAAAGGGGAATAAATACCGCCGTAGTGTTTGAAAATTATGTGTTCAATGTTTTGTTTGTTTTGCTTAGAACATATTGTTCTACTGTATTGTGACGCTAGGATTTGACTAGTTTAAACTCCCCAACATTTGCGATTTCTGAGACAAAAGAATGACAGTATTTTATTGGAAAGCATTTATTGGAAAGTATTCAATTGTGAAAGTAAAATTTTTGCCGGAAGAAGGATTCGATCTGCGTCCGGACCAGTGCAAAGCGGACACTCTAACCACTGCACCACTCTGGCACTAACGACTATTTAATTTATTGACTAAACCGCTAGAAATAAAATTATGATTAAATTATATCTATGTTTATTTTAAACAATTTATTCTATGTAAATTCTAAAGCAAAGTAGACACTAATGCAAGAAATACAGTGCAAGCGCAAAATCAATCTTTTCATACGAAAATTTTAATGGCAGTATTAGCTATAGCAAGCTTAACAAAAAAAAATCACCCGAAATTTTAACAAAAAAAAAATCACCCCACCCTGACTCACAGGAAAGTCGCAGAGACCCAAATTTTTGCATGGTGATAGCCACACATCTCGACATTACAGCCTGTGAGTTTGAGCTCCTAGGCCCTCTCCATGCGTTCAGGGCAGACCTTTAAGTGAGGGTACCCAAACGTGACCTCAAAAACGTTCATGACCGAAGTTCGAATTTCGGCTGCTATTTACTAAGGGAAAACCCTAGGCAACCCATATTGTGCATGTGACATGTCCTGACTGTGGGCTATCGATACATATATAGAAGTTCCCAGTCGGACCTCTGAGCCGTCCTGGGGTTGGTGATTTTTTTTTTGTTAAAATTTTAACAAATAAAAAATCATTTTTATATTTTGTTACTAATGTCAGAACAGCAGCTAGAGCAAAACTAACGTCAAATTCGAGCTCAGCGACCTCGAAAACCCTTATATACGTTGTTTTTGAGGTTGCCTGACACTTTTGGGAGGCCAACCTGGTAACCAGCCGGGGCTGGACCGTCCGACGGTAAACGTGATCCCAGAAGTCAGTATTAGCCCATAGTTACCTAAAAACTAATGCCAGATTTGAATTCAGCGCCCTGGAAAACCCCCTAGGACATGTTTATAGCCACTTTGAACTGTCCAGTTGGTACCAGGAGGGTCAGGAAGGGTCCGGCAGGGGTCACGTGACCGTGGGTCATACCCCACCAACATACGAAGTTCTGATTTTCTCTGCCAAAATGCCTGGAAATAGGTTATAATCACTCACAAACACGAAAAAACAACATTTTAGCCTTTAAAACGGCACTTTAGAGCCACCAGACTTCATACTGGACCCTGTCGGGGGCCATCAGTGACCACTAAGACTTCGGCGGGGTCAGTTGCCTTAGTTGGAGCACTAGGCTAGCGGTTTGGGGTTCTAACTACGTTATTTAGTGCGCTCTAGCCAAAACTGATGAGAAAAAGTTGCTAGCTGCTCTCTGGGATCCGATCCGCCACTGATTTTTTTTGTTAACGGGTGATTTTTTTTTGTTAAACCTTTAACAAAAAAAAATCACACATTTTCATCTACTGCTACTTACTGGTAGGTCGTAGAGCAACGAAACTGGGGTGGTTTTAAAGCTTAGCCCAAGACCTATCCATGGGTCCTCAAAGTAATCGATTTGGTTTAGTTTTGCGAAAGTTCCAGCCAAAAAACCGAATTTTGATTTTTTTTTGTTAAGCTTGCTATATATTTATTGATCGGTTAAACCTCTGCCAATCAAGTGACAGGCAAATAACGCCCGGTTTTCGGTAATATGATAAAAGGCAGACAGTGATCGTTTGCAAAACAATTTACAGAACAATGAAATTGAAGAAAATGGACTATAACAATGCTGTAAAAATTACAAAATCATAGAAAAACTGTTGGGCAAAAAAACCTGCGTACTAGGGACATGTGTTGAAGATAGGACCGATATCCTCCGCGCCAAACAATTTGCATGCAAAACATAGGAATTCAGATGGGTCAACCCATTACAAGTATACCGCCTCCGGCGGTATAATAATAGAAAACAAGAACAAAAAGTGCTCCTTCGTCGCATGTAAAATACATATGAGTCTTCGTAGGCAGGTTGTACATAAGCAAAAACTAGCCTGTAAAATTCATATGAGTTCCGTAGGGAGGTTGTAAATTAAGGAAAACAAGTTGCAACCGCTTAACATGTGAGCCTGTCCTACAACGAGGCTCATATTGGCGTCACAGTGCATTCCACATTAAAGCCTCATTAAAGAACCTCAGCTTCATCCTCATTACGGAAAAATGAATAGACGTTGTGGGCTCAGAAGAAATAGACAGAAAGTGAACTACGACTGCTCAAGCTGAACTGTACATGCAACCTGATGTTTCCTGAAACACTATGGCACACCTCTAATGCATTCTCGAAACACTTTCACATTGCGTTCCCACTTGGCTGTGAGTCAGAGCGCCTCATGGCGTACCGTATTGAGCATATGCACACTATAGTGACTGATCAACATTGTATGAAGGCTAATTTGTAATGGAAAGCTTTGTGCAGTATGTATTTATATAAAAGTAAAATATATATCTGCAAATTATTCGTATTATGACATACGCCAATATGAGCCTCGTTGTAGGACAGGCTCATATGTTAAGCGGTTGCAACTTGTTTTCCTTAATTTACAACCTCCCTACGGAACTCATATGTATTTTACAGGCTAGTTTTTGCTTATGTACAACCTGCCTACGAAGACTCATATGTATTTTACATGCGACGAAGGAGCACTTTTTGTTCTTGTATATATATACACTAGTGACTCAGCACCTGAAAATGAAACTGAAAATAGTATTGTTTGACGCCTGCAACTGAAACTGGAAATGCAAAAATTCGTCGACTGAAACCAAAGCAGAAATTATTTTGAGTAATATGCCCAGTAATTTGAAGGGTGTGCACATCCCGAAGTATATATATGCCTTTGAGAAACTTGAAAATTTTGTAAGGTGTGCGCCTACCAACAACCACCCATCTTAAAAACCCACATTATTCCTTCAAAAAAAGAAAATATTATTTTAAAGAGTAAAGTAAGGTAAAGCAAATTTGATTTTATTGAAAACAATGTTTTAAAACCTCTTGCATTTCGAACCATTCAGGAGAAACTATTATGTTATTGGATTTACTATTATATAGATCAATTATATACGTACATAGATACTACTCCTATTTTATTAGATTCGATTACTTTAATATACGTATGCGAAATTATTGAATAATATCTGATCTGATATGTTAATCAAGCATGGTTGTTGTTGTTGTTGTTGTTGCCCTCAACATGCCACCAATCAAGCATGGTGTAAACATACGACGAATGTACGGTCAAAGTTCATGAAGGCACCTTGACTTAAAATTCATACAATGTCATTAACACCCATTATGTTGTATATACGTAATTTGGTTTATATAATTCCCATTAAATTTTTCTAATACTAGTTTGACGTTGTCAGCCTTGAAAATCTAACCTTTCTCCCTTATTGCCAGTTTCACGAGTGAAAATTCGACATATATATACGTACGTATTTTGTTTTAGTCATGTCATTGTTTGGAACGTCAACTCGTTTCGGATCAACGGTTACTCCTGCAACTGCTGCAGGAGCTTCGCCGTTCAATAGTTCTTTTTCTTTTGGCCAAACTACCGGCGGTGGATCTGGTGGTTTGTTCAACACACCTCGCCCTGCTGTATCCTTCAGTTCCCAGCCAACGACCTCTGGCTCTCCATTTGTTCCGACCCCATTTGGATCAAGTCAGCCTGCTTCGGGGCTTTTCAGTAGTCAGTCTCGACCTACTGGGTGCGTTTTGAATTTGGCAATCACCCTTGCTTTTACAACCTTTTATATGTACGTACATCTGACATTTAACTTTCTATACGTATATATATTATGACTGGCTTTTCGTAAGGGTGGAAGATAGTAGCATAAGACGCGATTGGATTATTATTAGAACTCTATTAAAATCTAAAATAGCTTAAATTTTTGAAATCCGTAGAATTGTACACATTGAAGCGCAATTATAATTTGAATACATAAGTATAGCCATGGGGTGAAGAAAACCCACCCCCTTTTTGGGGGGAAAAACCCACCCGCCTCCTGGGTCATGGGTTGGAGATATGAGCTCCAAAACATAGCAGCAGGAAGCGCGACTCTTTCTAACCTACGTATATATGCAAAAATCAAGTCATTTGGTTCACTCCTGCTCATTTTATGACATTTTGAAAATGACAACTACTTTTTGGTTCAACCATCCAAAAATTTACCAAAAGTTTGGACCTATGTAACTTTTGACTGGGTTGGGCTAGAAAAGTTTTGCAAATATCTGCAATGATGGCAACTCTTCCTCTTTGCACACAGCCAAAATTAGATCGATCCGCTGTACCGTTAGTCTGGCACATTGCCAAACATGGCGGGGAACTAACTTTGGGGGGAAAAACCCACCCAAATTTTTTTGAAAAATTTTTCAACAACTCGACACGGAAACAATTAGAGACTATAGCACGGTACTATCGAGCGCGCTGCGTCGTCCTATGCGGTCAGATTCGGACAATTTTGCTTACCTGGCTGGCTAGGGGCTAAAAACCTTAAAAGTGCCATTTCGCTGCTGGAGGACCCAATACAGGTACAATTGTGGATTTTAACAGCCAAATCTACGTAAAAAACCATTCTCTACACGATAGAATAGTAAGTTTTATCAAATTACATCATTTTTAGCATTTTTCAAAAATTGCCCTATGTTTATGTGTTAAACTTTATGAAACCTGGCCAGTTGATGCAGCATTTTCAACGACACATGAGATCTCAAAAAAGGCTACTTAGATCGGGTTTTTTGGTTCATACTAACTTAACTAAAAAAAGGGTTGAATTTTACATTGGAAGTGTCAGAATTGCGATAGAACAATTTTTAAGACCTGTGAGGGGTGGGTTTATTTCCCCCATTTACGTTTTTCCCCCCATTGGGTTTTTCCCCCCGCTACTTTTTGCATTATACCGCTCTAACGGCACAATCTAGAGAAGTGCAAATAGGCTTAAAAGAAAGTTCTAAGTACGCCAAGTACGATGGTATATAAAGTTCTCAGATAGCCCTTATAATAAAAAAGTTCCAGCCAAAATCCGAAAATGTGGGTTTTTCCCCCATGGCTATATATACAAACAGAGAATGTAACTTTTTGGTGCAGTTAAGTGAAAATGCACAGACTTGCGCCGACGACTCGAAACTTTTTGAAACGTCACTATTTCACTTAAAATCAAAATTTGACTAGGTTTCGATGGAAAAACTTAGGTCAAAAGGTCTCAGCGGCCAGAGTTCTCAAGGCCATCCTAAATTTAAGCCATGACCTAAGCTATGACCTTAAAACCCTTGATGTGGTGCCTTTGTTATTTTTTATCCACATACTACGTACATTCTTTTCAGAGTAATACGCGCTTGCCACAACATACGTATATATATACAATGCTGGTGCTTGTTCAAAATTTAATTTTTAGCTTCTTTGGCGCCACATCTGGTGGCTTATTTGGTTCGTCTGCTACCACAGGTACAACATTCTCGTTTGGTGCGCCTGCTGCTTCAGGTATCGTATTATACGTACGTTTATGCTGGGTTTATTTTACTGGGGGGGCGGGGGGCCCACTTTTTGGGTCCCTCCCCCCACTCGAGCACCTCCCCCCACTCGTTCCCCCCCCCCCCACTTTTTTGGGCTTCCCCCCCCCACTCACTATAGGGTGCCCAGAAAATGCCAAATTTTAAAGATTTTTGGTCAAAATTTTCAAAAATTTTCCGGCTTCGCCGGAAATTTTTGATGGAAAATCGCTTTTTTTGGTGCTAAAACTTGATTTTTGAGCAGTTTTAAGCATAGTTATAGCAGTGTATGTGGAAAACCGGCTATTTATACAGCATTTTTAGCATTTTTGGCTCATTTTATTCCCCCCCCCCCACTTTTCGACCTCCCCCCCTGCTAGTGTGGGGGGGCGTCCCCCCCACTCTCCCCCCCCCCACTTATTTTTGCCTAAAGTAAACCCAGTTATGTAATGTACGAACGACCGGAGTCTTCCGTACCTTTGCCGCAGTGTCTGAGCCGTAACACCTAGTATTCGCTTAAATTTGACTTTGAGGAATTTTATAATCGACAGTTTATAAAGTTAAAGGTAAAGAGGACCCATAGAGAATATCCCCATCCCTGCCTCAGGGACAACGGTTGCCGGTGCTCATGGCCGGAAACACAGCTGTAGAGCCAGGAGTGTCACCTCAAAGGATGCCTGCATCCGTGGAAGGGGAGGCTGACCATTCAAGGCTTTACGCCCTACACAAACTCCCATTTAGCGACAAATTAAGGATGGATAGCTGGGTTGGCTGGAGCCCACGGCGAACCTATATGTGCTTAGTCCCTTGCTCAAGGGGATTTGTGACAGCCTTGTGGCAGCGGGTATAAGAACCTCGGGCTATTGGATCCAAAGTCGAACGCCTTAACCACTCGGCCGTCACGGCACCCATCGACAGTTTATGCATGAGGCTAATGTGATAAGTGGTCAAGCCAAGAAGGTCCGTGACTGACCGTGGCTAAAAGTTAGCTAAATGTTCTAAATTTTTGTTGAGTTGAGGCTATTTTTATGATTTTTAAATTTGTTTATTAAACATTCAGTGTCATTTGAGTGAATTTAAAATTTAACAGTTTTCGCCTTGTTTTGGTGACCGAGGCTTTTTTCAGACTAATTAGCTTTTAAATTAACTAATATTAATTTAGTCTAATTAAATCTACTGGGCAGTAACACCTTGCTTTAGTATGTGCTTAATTTGTTTTAGCTACTGCCACTCCTGCTTTGCCTCAAGGAGCAACTGAAGATTTACTTAAGCTGACTGCTGCTATTTCAAGACCACTGTTGTTTGGAGATGAACGAGACGAAATTGTGGCCAAATTCAACCAACTTCAGGCATTTGTTGGCGTGGGGAAGGGATATTTTGCTTCCAATCTACCTCCAGCCGAATTTTCAGCTCAATCTCCGTTTTGTAGATTAAAGGTTTGTTATTTAGCATCAAGATAAATATTTCCCGCTTCTCTGCAGCCGCAAGTTGAAGACATTTTTCTGTTGATGCACAACATTGGAAATCCTGAATACTCTTCTTTGCAACATTGCGTGTGTGTGTGTGTGTGTGTGTGTGTGTGTCTGTGTGTCTGTCTGTCTGTGTGTGTGTGTGTGTGTGTGTGTGTTTGTGTGTGTGTGTGTGTCTGTCTGTGTGTGTCTGTCTGTCTCTGTGTGTGTGTGTGTGTGTGTGTGTGTGTGTGTGTGTGTGTGTGTCTGTCTGTGTGTGTGTGTGTCTGTGTGTGTGTATCTGTGTGTGTGTGTCTGTCTGTCTGTCTGTCATTTTTTTAGGGTTTTGAAAGTGGAGGGGGGGCTTCGCCCCCCCCTAGGGAGGGGGAAGTGGGGGGCTTCCGAAAAGTGGGGGGCGAGCCAAATGTAAAATATACCGAAATTTTTAGCGAAAAATTAGCATTTTTAAGGTAAAAAGCAAAAAATCGCTGTTTTTAAGCTTAAAATGAGCTTATAAGTCCATAAATTAGCTAAAAATTGAGAAAATTTTTGAAAATTTGACCTCAAAAACCTAATTTTTTGACACTTTTGGGCGACCCCGAAAAAAGTGGGTGGGGGCTTGCCCAAAAGTGGAGGGAGGGCCCCCCCACTAAAAAACGCCAGTCTGTGTGTGTCTCTGTGTGTGTGTCTCTGTGTGTGTGTGTGTGTGTCTGTGTGTGTGTGTGTGTCTCTGTGTGTGTGTCTCTGTGTGTGTGTCTCTCTGTGTGTGTGTGTGTGTGTGTGTCTGTGTGTGTGTGTGTGTGTCTCTGTGTGTGTGTGTGTGTCTGTCTGTCTGTCTGTCTGTCTGTCTGTCTGTCTGTCTGTCTGTGTATTTCTGTTGTTCTTGAACGCTTACGGCGCAGATAGAGTCGAGCCTGGTTTCCATGTTTTCGACATCCAGACGTATACATGTTTCACTGGATACTGGGCTCTAGGTGTAGGAGCACCCACTGTACCCATTGTCTTTCTCCTGCTTTGATCTGAGGCTGTGCCTCAGTTGCTGTAGGACAGGTTGTTTTTTAGTATTTTATTCGGGAAACATAAAATCTGGTTTCCGAGCTAATATCGTATTATGCATTGTATAAATGTACGTATATTATGTTGTAGTTTTTGTTGTTTCAGACAGTTGGCTATAGTAAAACGGTTGGATACAAAAATGATCACGGCTGTGTGGGTCTGATTGTGAGGAAGAGTGCTGATGAGACGGGTCGGAACCAGCAGCTGCTGTTGGATGGCCTTTTTCGACTGTTTGGCAGCAGACCTAATGTATTGGCCCATGTGGATGGCATCAAGCCGTTGCCCGAAAACAAGTAGGTACAGCGTACGTGCACATACAGAATTACTGTAATAAGCATTGATTAATGAGTCTTCATGTCCCACGATAATTTTAACATTCAACAAAGACAGTGTGCCAAACAGTGGTCCACCCAATAAAACGCCCATGGGCGTTTGTTCGGCGGTGGGCGCTTTTTTGTATTATTCAATGCCCTTTACCAACACCAAGTTTCCGAAGAAAGTATTGAGTTTTTAAGCTGTTTTCTGATTCAGAAGCCATACCATAGGTCTTTGAGCAGGCCAGCTGGAAACTGACATTGGTGTCCAAAATATCGCCCTTGGGCGCTTTTTTGGATTACAAAAATAAAATGCAAAATTGTTGATTCCGAAAAACGCCCATGGGCCACTGTTTGGCATAATACGCTATGTTAGATTTATTCAATGAAAATTTATGTTCTTTATGCGGCCAAATGCGAATTACGTTGAAAGTTAGTAATGACCGTTAAAAGAAAATCTTCATGTGTGTATTTTCGCCGCCCACACTTAAAACTTTCCGCTAGAATACACTCGATGCTATAAATACTTAGACTTTAGATACTGAAAGATATCATTTTCTGACCTAGTTGGACACGTCATTCATCTTTTCAGGTGTGAAGTTGTAGTGTTTGTTACGGAGACCGACTTGAACACTGGTTTAAAACGACGAGTTCCCGCCTCTGAGCTGTTGGCTTTCCTGATGGGAGCTGCGATCAAACCTCAACTGGAGAGTCAGCTGGCAGTGGCCAATGTCTTTCTGAAGGTTGATCTCAGTGAAGAGGCGCTTAACAATTATCTTAATAACCCACCTTCTGGTTAGTGTATAGATTTCCAATGTCGAGTTAACGTTGTTATAGCATTGATAGTACAGTATCTCCACAGCGAATGTATATTACACTGCCAGCCATAAACCTTTCGGCAACTGCAAGTTTGAAGCAGCCCTGAATACTATGCCCTTTCTGCGTGTGCAACCTATGGTTTGTGTTGCTTTACTTAATTTAGCCACATGTTACTCTTAACCATTCACATATATTTTGTAATTGACAATAATTGGCATCATAAATTCAAGTGCCTTGACTTGGAGCTGTATCAAAACAATAAAGGGAATTAATATTTTTTAAAGTTTACTGTGACATTATCTGACATCATTTACTTTTGCATTTACTGTGACATCTGTGATATTTTGTTGTTTAGGCATGGATCCATTGCTGTGGTTTCAGGCAGTCAAGGAGAATCCGGACCCAAAACAGATGCTTCCTGTTCAGATGCTTGGCTTTCCTGAGCTGAAGCTTCGACACTCCTTACAGGTTCAGCAGTCCCAGTGGCAGAAGCAGATTGCTGAGGTTTGTTCACAGGTTGTTGTATAGGGAATGCAGTTGAGTTTACGCCAAAAGGTCTGTCTTAGGAGTCCATACAAATTATTAATATCATGGATGATACCGTTCTGAAGTTTTGAAAGTTTCCGAAGGCATTCTTGATTATAGATTGTGATCTACATATACTTTAATGCAGTTTGCAAATTCTGTACCTCTTACTTGCATTATAAGGTTAAAATTCAAAATTTTTACTTGTCTGCTAGACTGATTCTCCGCCCACTCACGAACTCGACCGCGTTCGTGGGTTCTCTCTTGCCCCAAGAACCGAACTCTGCTCCAGTGTTTTCACTTTTTATGTCCTGCAAATTTGCAAGTGATGTACATTGAATTAATTATATTTCATTAATTAATTAGTTATATCAATTCACTTAATTCAAATAATTTATTAACCGGTTCGAATATACATGGTTTCAAGTTTTGTGTTCATACGGGTTTTAATTTTGTGAAATTTTGACTGTTGCCTGCACTTATGCTTGTTTTTCTCATCATACCAACAATATCATCAATTCTACTCGTTTTATGTCCCCCTTTTCCAATTAATTAGTTTTTACAAATAAGTGATCCCTATTCTAAGTAGTGCGCTGACGCCTCTACCTGATATTGCTAATCAGTATGGCAATCGCCACCATTGTATAATTGGCTCGCGGATTTCGTTTCCAGCACAAAGTACTGTTATGAATAACCTTCCATAAATGCCGTCCAAAATCACCTCAGCAACAGCGAATGAGAGTCCACTTGGAACTAAACTTTGTCCTGAAAATTTGCTGATTAGCTCAAATTTTAAAAAAATTGTACCCGTAATCTATTTTTGGCATATTTGGAGCACATTTACCATCCCCATTCCCCACCCCTTCGGATTCTACGTTCAGCACATTATACCAACATTTTAACATAATAGTCAAATGGTTTAAGAGAATTAAGCATTTTCTTCATTCTACATATCAGTTTTGCACTATTCTGAATACCCGACAGCACTGTCTAAGGGATCGCAGTGGATCGACAATGATGTCTATAGGCGTGACCAGTTCACATGTAAAAGTGCACATGTACAGACGATTTCCAACAACCTTGATCATAGGCTCTGTAACAGTCTCTCTCCAGTTGCCATCCAACGGAAAATCCTGTTCCCCCCGTACTGAGGTCAGGGCAACTGTAACGATCAGTATCAGAAATGGTATAAATGCAGTCATTTCTAAAATAAACAAACGTTCAAGCGATATCAGCTGTTGAAACGTTGAAACTGTTTGTTATTTATAACCACACATCCTGCCTGAGACGAGGACGTATGCGGCATTTTTATAGGGGAGGGGGGGAGTAGACCTTTGTTGTTTTGCTAAACCACCTAAAAGTTTCTCGATAGTATACACTGTTAAATTCTGAATAGAATTTTTCTCTGTCGGTGGATCTATTTCCAGAGACCACAAGTTGTTATGGTCATGGCCAGTCCAACTGTTCAACCGTAAGCAGGTTGGTAAATAATGCTACCACTGATAACAGCGGTATATATACCATTATTAAGGTTGACACTGTTGGTTCTACGACTGTGAATCAGGGGAAATTTGCGGCACTCCTAGTCCTAGTCTTGTGACAGGGCGTAGATGTCTCCAGGGCTACTTTTACCTTACTTTTTCTACTTGTGCATTATTATACTGTATATTATGTTGCATGAATTTTTGACAATTTGAAAACAACCGTTTTTGAAATTTGTAGCACATTTAAAACGGTCCGATTTAGCAGTTTTGAGGCGTTAGGAGGGCGGCTTATTCTTAGTTAGGCCCATAGGCCCATAAATTGTAATCCATTCAATGTGTCTGCAATTTTACATTTAAATGACATCTTAATTAATCGATTAAACCATTGACAGGCACAGGAAATGGTATATATAAGTTGGAAGCGGAACGCTGTATAAGTAAGTATAAGTTGGAACGCTGTCTGAAAAGCTAAGCAGACATGGTCCTAAACCCTTGCGCGGATACCTGTGTGTGGGCACGCATACCTTGAACAGAATACGAACGTTACAGTATTATGCGCACGTAACTTTCTTTCGTTGCTTCCTGTTCAATCAAAAGAATTTTCTTCCTTTATTCAAGTCGGAAAGAACGTCTTTGTAGTGCAATTAAACAAAAAAGAACCTTGGAGGACTTGTGTGAATAGTGTAGAGGCGCAGTAGGTGCATGCGCACACACTTTCTACATCATATTATATTATAATACCTAAGCTGAGAAGTGCTCAAAAAATTCAGGTGTAGAAAATAAACTATATATTTTAGTACAAAAATGAAATTCAAATTTTTGGCCAGAAGTCCTCGAAATTATCAATTTGTAGGCACCTCGAGGTGAGAGGAGGAAGAAGCCCAAAAAAGTGGAGACGGGGCCGAGTGCTCGGAGTGGAGGGGGCAGAACCTGGGGCACCCACCCCTGGGCTTATTCTAGTGGGGGGAGGGGTGGTGCCCCCCCATAAACACCGTTCCCCCAAAAAATCGTCCTCCCATAAATCCCCCTAATAAAGTGGGTCTCCGAAAAAATCGCTCAGAAGGCCAAATTTTCCGGCGTCGCCGGAGATTTTTAATCGATTTTTGTCTTTAAGCACTAAATCCGCTTATTTTCGCACTAAAACAGAAGTTTTTTGCGATTACTGAATTAAAAATAACGCAAGCTTTAGCAAGTTTTTAGAAAAATTTTCGCCCCTCCCCCCCCCAAAATGACTCGCCCCCCCCGAGGGCCCCCCAAGAAAAATTCCCTGCAATAAGTCCAGCGCCCTCTCCACTAAAGTAAACCTAGGAGAAATGTGAGATGTTAGATCTGTTATGTGGCATAATATGTTACATGAATGTCTAGTCAAAGTCAATTATAACTCCACTGTTTAATAAACTTCATAAGCAAAATCTCAACAAAAGAAATGAGTTTTTGCAATTCAGTTTTCAATATTAATTAAAACATCATCCGAGTTATCGGGAAAACATTGTGCCTTTCCCCCTTTGCCGCAAATCAGACCCCGGGCTCATCTCCGTCCCATGGTGTGGTCTCTGTGTATGTATGCATGCATTCCTTTAGGGTCTCATTTGCGGGAGGGACCAGACGTTTCAGAGCATTGTTTTCGCTCTGAAACTGAGCGGGCCGGTGGCGAACTCTTATGTGTATATATATATATATATATATATATATATATATATATATATATATATATATATATATTTCGCAAAGAGGTTGTGTAAAACTAGGTTTACGCAAATAAACTTGCGTAAAACTAGGTTTACGCAAAGCTGTTGCGTAAAACTAGGTTTACGCAACGAATTTGCGTAATATTGTTTAAAATCAAATTTTTCCGAAGAAATTTATGGAAAGTAGCTGTATACTTCCCAGTTAATTATAATAACTGTTTTCAAATATTTTTGCAGTCTAAATTCTAACTTTTCTAATTTTTGCATAACATTTGTACACAACGAAATTTATGAATTAAAGTGAAAATTGAAATTTTCAAATTTCAAATGGAAAATGTCAAACAGCTAATTTTTCCACAAACTTAACGGTTTTTAGTCTATACAATTTTGCTGCAAATAGAAAAAGAACTACGAAATAATAGTAATTATTTTCCAAAAATATGGAAAAACTCAGTGATGGAACCGGGTCACTTAGGCTTGACTCGGTGACCCGGTGACCCGGTTTTCCAGAAAATTCCAAAATCTGCAAAAAAATTTTGATTTTGCCTGGGAAGGCTAAATTTTTGGCTTCCATGTTCCATCACCACCCCGAAAAGAATAACTAAGACGTATGTATATGTTTGCTCTAAGTTTTTTAAAATTCATTTGATGGTAGCTGTAACTTTTTCTAAATTTATGCAGATTTTAATAGCAAACCAATAATTTATCCGTCTGCGAAATTTTGCAGGGTCTAATATGAGTACTTGTCCAAATAGACGGAGTATTTTTAAAAATTTGGTTTTCATTATGTATTGCGTTAAATTAAATTAAATTTTTCACTTACCTTCGACATTTACCTTGGTTGCGAAAATAATCTGCAAACCATATTTTACTGAATAGAGTTATGCAATAATCATAAAACTTATAAAGCTAAAGCTAAAACGCTAGACAATAATTTGCCAGAGACAGACAGATTCAAATAACATCATGCTGCGAAAATGCTCAAGACTAAAATATAGAAAAAATGCCAATTAATATTGGACATTGAACAAAAATTTAAGCTAAAATTTTAGCTTGGTGAGCCAAAAATTTCTAAAATTTGGGGTAAATTCAGAAAACCGGGTCAAGACCGGGTCGAAGCTCTTGACCCGGTGACCCGGTCCAAAAAGTGACCCGAACTGACCCGGTGACCCGGTTCCATCTCTGGAAAAACTAGTGACTTAAAAAATAATATTTATGAGAAATGAATAATAATAATAATCGAGGAATAATAATATTTTATGCGAAATTCATACTCCTGCTAAATTCTAAATTTCTGCTTCTGCTAAAACTTCCATTTGAACTTAAATTTATAAATATCGTTGTGTATTTTGTATTTCTAAATTTGTAATTTAGACTGCAAAAATATTTGAAAACAGTTATTATAATTAACTGGGAAGTATACAGCTACTTTTCATAAATTTCTTAGGAAAAATTTGATTTTAAACAATATTACGCAAATTTTGTTGCGTAAACCTAGTTTTACGCAACAGCTTTGCGTAAACCTAGTTTTACGCAAGTTTATTTGCGTAAACCTAGTTTTACGCAACCTCTTTGCGTAAACCTAGTTTTACGCAAAATTCTTTGCGTAAACCTAATTTTACGCACGACATATATATATATATATATATATATATATATATATATATATATATATATATATATATATATATATATATATATATATATATAATATGTTAAGAGGTCTTCTCTGTGTGTACTGTAATAATGCTACATGGACTTAGGACACTGTTTCAAAGTTGAAGTTTCAAAACGGTTGACTTAAAAAAACGGTAACAGCACAGCAGGGTCTTAAAGGTCTGGTATAAAGTCCGGGAAATGTTACATACTGAAATACCTTCCTCGGTAACTCACTATTAAATGTGACAGCAGTAGCCAGGTGAAGTGTTAATAAAATTACAATTCCTAATTTCGCTAGCTATAACTGATTCTAAATCCCGTATGTCCCAATTTCTAACATGTGGCGTCAAACTAAATTACTCAGTTGAAAGAAATGACGGAAGTTCTAGGTTGGAAAGACCAAGACCTGTTTTGGTTAATTTTATTTGCAAGGGTTACCATCTTTCTATTACTATTTTCTGCTTTCGGTTTGCTTTACATAAAAAATTGCTGTACTTCTGATAAGCGTCTTGAATAATTTTGCATCACCTTTTCTATTTCCGCATTTTTCAGAATTTGGATAACAAGATTACAGAGCTGGACAAATCCCTGAGTACAACTATGACTCGCTTGCGTCAGTGTCAACGTCGACAAGATCAGATTTCTCACAGATTGCTGAAGGTAGCTAAAACATGCTGTTGTGGGCCATCTTTCGAGATGTTACTTTTTTGAATATGTATATAACTATCATCCGAACTTAAAACGATGCGAAGATATCTTTGTAATTTCAAAATCTTAACGTTTTATCCTATCAAATAAGTGCCAAAAAGGAAGCTATGTACATCCATAAATAACTCTTCTGAATTGTTTTCGCTTTGTCTTGTGAATAATATGAATTTGGTTGTATTGATGATATTGTAAACTTTTGCGTATATCTTTGGTAGGCATTATATTGGGTATTTAGGTTTTGGCAAAACAGCAAGTTCTATCTAAGCGTGGATTTGCCATTGAACCTTTGGAGGAAGCTATTCAGACGAGACTTGATAATTTGGTTCTGCAAATTTCCACACCGCTGAAACTGAAAGTAAGCCGAACTTAGTTACATTTGAATTATTGTCTAATTAATGTTTGACAACAAATGACATTTTGCAAAACAATATCACGTCCTCGAGATCGGTCATATCTGTGTGCATCGATAAATACATGTCTAAGCCTTAGGTTAGGAAATTTTGCTAAGTAAAATGTTTGCTTAAAAATTTTCACTTGGTCTTTAATGCAAAACTTTTGCTCTACGCACATAGTTTGTTGTATATATTTAAAGCTTCATGCGAAAACACACCAGGTAGCGTTGCCAGGAAAGTATGTATTATTTCTGTCTTTATTTTTTTAGGATCGTCTTTCTGAACTTCATTCTCAACTTCGTTGCATCGGCGACCGTCTGGCGGCAACGGATCCGTCCAAAAGTCAGCTGTCTTGTGAAGCTGTTGAAGATATTTCCGTTTTTCTGAAAAAATATCAAGAAAACTTAGAGCGCGTCGTAGATTTGGTAAATACAGATCTACAGACTTTGGGTGTTAATCAAGGACAATCTCAGACTTCTGTGTCTGACACTTTTAGTCGAATTAGAAAATAAATTGTTTTTGATTGTTATTTGTACTGTTTGCATTTTTGTGTTTTTATGTGAGTAAACATTCATTCGATTGTGTTATGGTTTGAAGTTGGAAAGGACGATTGGGTGTCTTTTCGATGTATCAGTCGGTTGCATATCTTTAATATTGAGTATTTTACATATTCGCGAAATCCAGAAGGTGTGCCAGAAGTAGTATTCTGAAAATGCCAAAATGCCATGCCCCTTAAGAATTTTCAAATAATTTGGAACCCAGAATAAGTGATGCTGGATAAGGCAGTTGGCAGTACGATTGCAATCGCTTCCACAGTTACACTGTGATGACAAACTCTTGCAAACCGTTTCTATCAATTTTATTATTTCCAAAAAATGTAGCTCTGAGGGCTGTGGCCTGCTGCAGGAGGTTTTCAGACGAATAAAGATTACGGGTCCCCCCCCCGCCTGCCTTCCCGTTTTACGAAAGTTTGGTATTTGGATCCAGCATTCCAGAATATCTTATGAAACGTTTTATCAAAGAAAAATGTGCGTGCTCCTTCTTTTAAATTGGATGATTGGGATTTTGCTAAGTCAACTTTAGATTGTAATGCGTGGTCGAATATCTACACCAAATTGTAACTTGACTGATAAGTAGCATTGGTGTTTGTAAGCATGGGGTGTTGATAGGATCCCATCCCCATGCCCATCCCACTGCTAAAATGAAATAACTGCAGAACTTTAGGTTTTAGAACAAATTTTAGATTCAAATTTTTGCGCTACTGTTTAGAATTTTTATATCCTGTTCTTTGCAGATTTTCCGAGAAAAACAAGAGATGCGTTTTCATGTAAGCCGCCCTGAAGTCGCGAAACATGAGCAAACGAACTAAAAGTTAAAATATGATTAATAATGTTTTTGCCAACGTTACAACATATGTATGGCATTTTTTATTTCGCTAATATCAGTTTTTGGGTTTACTAGGTGTACCCAGTGCTTTGTTTTCGATTCCTGGTGCTTTTCGTGAGCTCAATCTAGAGCTAAAGGCCTGAACGATCGAGCAGAAAAACAGGCCGGTCAACAATAGTTTTTACATACTGCGTGATGTTGGCTTATACTAAAGTCTAAAAAATGTAGAAAGCGAAATTGTTTTCTTTATATCTCAAAACCGCTTCAAGATAGCTACCACAAAGTATATATTTTCTGAACCGGACTCATGAGATCTTTCTTTTCGTGAAAAAATTTCGAAATTTCCCGTGCGATTTCAAAGGGCGCCGGTTTTATATGTCCAGAAAGATTGGTACATGGTACTACCGCGATTTTTTCAGAAAAATTTTCCCCTTGCCTGAAAGTCCTACACAGCAAATTTCAACTTTTTTGCTTGCAAATTGCGTGAGTTATTCCATTTTTCGATTTTCAAAATCCTTTGATCTTTGCCGCTTTTTCGACTTGCTGGCTACTACTCATGACTCGCGCAGTGGACAAATTTTTCGATTAGATTTTCAGGACCGCCTAGGCGTCAGCTTTGATCTGATATATGTGGTATTTCAAAATTTGAAAGTAGATTTTTTGAAAAATACCACTTTTTGACCCAAAATTTCGGCATAGTGATTCGAGCAAAAGTCAGTAAAAATAGCATAATTATAAAGTTCAATCCGAGCTGTATCCAACGACCTAAAGTTTTCGTGGCTACGACTTATATTGCGCCAGCAATGAATTTTTAAACAATTTCCCTTATTTCAGCTGGTTTGTGGCTGTCTTTGATGTGCCGCCTTGATTTCCTAAGCTAGTGTCAACTACCAAAAACCAGCTGAAATAAGGGAAATTGTATAAAAATTCATTGCTAGGGCAATATAAGTCGTAGCCACGAAAACTTTATATCGTTGGATACAGCTCGGATTGAACTTTATGATTATGCTATTTTTACTGACTTTTGCTCTAATCGCTATGCCGAAATTTTGGGTCAAAAAGTGTTATTTTTCGAAAAAATCTGCTTTCAGTTTTTGAAATACCACATATATCAGATCAAACCTGACGCCTAGGCGGTCCTGAAAATCTAATCGAAAAAATTGTCCACTGTGCGAGTCTCGAGTAGTAGCCAGCAAGTCGAAAAAGCGGCAAAGATCAAAGGATTTTGAAAATCGAAAAATGGAATAACTCACGCAATTTGCAAGCTTCATCTCACTCACATATCTGTACTTGCTTCATATGGCTGGTCTGGCTATCACAGTGAATTTAACATCTCGTTCGGGTAGGCCCTGAAAGCTGTAAACAACAAACCAAACATTTAAACACACCGCTAACGTTTGGAAATTTTCAAAGCATTTACTAGAAACTGGGAAGCTAGGCAACTCTGCAATCAAAACGGCAAATTCTTCTATTCATTCCTAGCGAGTAAATGAATGAAAATTTTTGCGAAAGTCCGACCAAAAAATGTAGAAAGCTAAATTGTTTTCTTTTTATCTCGAAAGCACTTCAAGATAGCTACCCAAGATAGCTGTCCGAAAATCCCACACACCAAATTTCAACTTTCAACCAAATTTTACAAGGCAGCGTTCAACCAAATCTTGAAGCGTTTTTGAGATATAAAGAAAATTTCGCTTTCTACATTTTTTGGTCAGACTTTAGTGCTTAGTTTTCTCGGCAATGCTATTTCCGGCACTGAGTGTTGCATATCCAAATTCTTTGTTTTAGCACGCTTGCTTGTCTTTCTTCCTTAAAAGAACCCGTAACTATTCCGATATTTATGAAATCGGGAACGTTGAACTTCAACTTGGCCAAGTGTACTCTGAACTAAAGTGATAGTTTAACCTGTTTTAGTAGTATCAGCTTTGGTCCTAACCTACAGGCTAATTTTCAGGGCAGATTTTTTGGGGGGACTGAAACATGCTACCACCCCCCTCGATGGGGTGGGTACTCGTCCGAAATAAGGGTATGTTGGGAGAGCAAATTTTCGTAAAAAGAATTTGCAAGTTAATAGTGAAAATTACTTAACACATCCGTTGAAGCAGGGCTACTTGTCTGAAAATTTAGGGTAAAAACGGTAAAATGTGACGTTCTTTGGGTTACGGAGAGAGAGGTGTTCCTCGAATACTATGGAATACTATGGAATTTAAAAATGGTCTTAATGAATGTAAAGATACTCTTGTTCGCTTTCTACGTATCTATGACTTTTAGATATATATATTGCCTTTGCTCGTTGTAGTAATGTTATATTGTCGTTATTCCGTTCCTTATTCATTTGGAGTAAATCTTTCTTCTTCTTCTTCTTCTTTCTTCGAATGGGGAGTTGATCAATCGACAAAGTGGTGCCCCCACCCAACCCCCAGTAAACATAAGCCAGACCTAATTTTAGGTCCTTGACACTCTTTCTGTATCTGAAGACCGCTTCAAAGAATTTATGGCCTTTTAAGTTTCCTTATTATAATTTTATTCTAATTCTTTGCATTGTTTTATTGTCTTGTCAAGTGACTTGTAATTATTTTTAGATCCTTCTGATTATATTCGCCAAAGATGACTGAACGAAAAGTTCTTAATGTAAGCTGGCTGCATAGAGTTTGCTTTTTGTTTTCAACGAATATGTAGTGAATGAATTGTCAAACTTCCCAGTTACTATTGTAACACTGAATAGACAATTGCATTAATGCTGTTGAAAGTTCGAAGATTAATTTATGTGGCTTTAAAATCCACAGAGAAAGCAAAATCAAATTACGGTAAAGAACCTTTTCAATACAATCAAAAACTGTTTAATCCAAAACCATAATTTTTATTTCAGAAATACTATCCTCCGGACTATGATCCTAGAAAATTGCGCAAAGTTCGTACGGAGGGCTATACAAGGAAATGGGTTCAACGAGTTATGGCTCCCTTTAATATGAAGTACGTACGCATGTACTGATGCTTTATTAGTGAAATGAAATGTAAAATAAAACAATGATGTTTTTTCAAATTATTAATGTTCTTTAGATTATATATCTTCTGATGTTATTTGATAACAAATTGATTCGTCGTCGTCGTCGTCGTAGGTGGTCGATCAGGCAAATCCTATACACACCCACGCACATCCTATCCTAACAAATTGATTCACTGGCGACAGTGTAGCCATGCTTCCGTTTTGTTTCGACTACTGTTTATTTAAAATTTTCCTCAAAGGTAGAGAGTTAACTTTTTTATTGAATTTAGTAGAACTACTAAACTTATATCGCCAGTGACTTGTTAATTTTATAATTTTTCTGATCGTAATCATTTTCATTTTCAGATGTAATACCTGCGGTGAATTTATTTATAAGGCCAAGAAGTTTAATGCGAGACGTGAACGTGTTACGGATGAGTCCTACCTAGGCTTGGCCATTTGGAGATTTTATATTCGCTGTACACGCTGCTTGGCTGAAATAACCTTCAAGGTTAGTTTTTGATGCAGTACTTGTGGTAAAATGCTTAGGTTTAATTTTGGTGGGCTTTCAAGGATACAGTTGATACATTTTGCGGCATTTTATTTGTCGCTGCGGTATATTGTTCTGGGTTTACTTTACTGGGGGGGGGGGGCGGGGGGGCGCCCCCCCCCACTTTTTGTGATCCCCCCCCCACTCGAGCACCTCCCCCCCACTCGGCCCCACCCCCACTTTTTTGGGCTTCCCCCCACTCACCCTAAGATGCCCAGAAATTAACAAATTTTTAGGATTTTTGGTCAAAATTGTCAAAATTTTTCCGGCTTCGCCGGAAATTTTTGATCAAAAATCGCCGTTTTTGGTGCTAAAACTTGATTTTTGAGCACTTTTAAGCATAGTTATAGCAGTGTATGCGGAAAACAGGCTGTTTATACTGCATTTTTAGCATTTTTGGCCCATTTTATTTCTTCCCCCCCCCCCTTTTCCACCTCCCCCCCTCCTCGTGGGGGGGGGCGCCCCCCCCACTCCCCCCACTTATTTTTGCCTAAAATAAACCCAGTTGTTTGTTTGTTTGTTTTTGTGTTTATCGACATCTGTGTTTGTTTTAGACTGATTTGAAAAACTGTGACTATGCCGAAGAGCATGGCGCTACACGACTGTTTGAGGCGGAGAAGATGCTCCAAGATAAGCAGAAGGCTTGGGAGGACAAAGAAGCCAAGGTATGCTCGCAAATTACATCTAGATAGGGATTGAGCTCTTGTCTTTGGCAAGCGCATTCTAGTTTTAAAGTCAGTTGGCTGCTGCTCTCTCACTGTCTAATTAGTTCTGTGTAAAGTAGTTGCAGTTATTAGTTACAAAACCTTTAACACTATTGGGTGACAAGCAAGATTCAAACAATTCTCGGCAAAGGAATCTTGCCTTTTTTGGGCACTACTTGTTTGTTTTAATCCGACTGAATATATACAGCATTTAATGCTGTCGGCACTACTAAACGTTGTTTATCTGGAGAAGTTTGATTGAGCTCTAATTCAGCACAATCGAATTCTGGCTTATCCCTAGTGGGGGGGGGGGGGGGGGGGGCCCGCCCCCCGCCCCCCATTCGGCGACCTCCCCCCCCATTCGAGGAGCCCCCCCCCATGAAAAGCCCCCCCCCATAAATACCGACCTCCCCCCCCATAACCCCAAAAATTCCCAAATTTTACCATTTTTACCTTAAATTTTCAAAAAATTTTCCGGCTTCGCCGGATTTTTGACTAAATTTTAAACTAAACAAAAAACCCACAAAAATTCGAAAAACTTTTCTAAATATATGCCCCCCCCCCCCATTTTGGGTGAGCCCCCCCCCCCCCCGCGGGGGGGGGGCCCCCCCCCCATGAAGCCCCCCCCCATAAAAAATTGCCAAGGGATAAGCCAGGAATTCCATAATTGATCCTGAAATTGCTAACTTATGAGACCGTAAATTTGGCCGTCTTTATTGAGCACAATTGTAGTGGCATTTTTACATTTTTTAACGTGCTGCATGTGTTATACTTCGTTCATTTTAACTTAGTTAACCTGTTTATGTTTATTTTAGGAAGAGCAAGATCCCATGAAATTATTGGAAAAACGAACGAAAGCTTCGCGTAATGAAATGGAAGAGCTAAGTAGACTGGAGGAAATTCGGGACAAGAATCAGCGTCAGGCGCGCGTCGACTACGACTCCATGCTGAGTGAGTATCGAGAGAAAGATCTCACTGAGCAGGAACAGGAAGATGAAGCTTTCATCAAGTGGGTAGCACAGAAAATATTAAAACACTAATTAAAAACGAAATAGCTTACAAGTTTGCCTTTGTAAACTGTATACATAGGTGGCTATTCCAAAGCTTTGTTGTTGTCACCGAAACTGGGGTAACGTCTTCTTCCTAAGCAAGCATCTCTTACTACTTTGGTTGCTTTGTGCTCATGGGCATATCCAGGGGAGGGGTTTTGGGGGTTGAAACCCTGTCCTTTTGGGTTGTATTTTATCAATATTCCATTACAAAATGTGTAACCTTTTGTCAAAACCCCCTCCTTTTCAGTAAATTTTTGTCAAAACCCCCTTTTCAAAATCCTGGATACGCCCCTGTTTGCTGCTTTGCGGTTTCATTTACTTGTTTGTTTAATTTAGTTCCATTCTTAGTCTTAATCTTTATATACATGGTTTGATACGTTTGAGGATGTAGAGTGATAGAATTGGTGTAACAGTTTTGTCTGCAGATTATACTCAGATTACGTGCTTACAGGAAAAACTGAGCCAACAGCCAACTTATTTCTTAATCATTTTCAGGGCTCTGTTTGGAAAGGGAGAGGATGGACAACTGATCCGTCGTATCATGGATGATGGAGATGATGACAGTAGTGATAGTCGAGATTCCTCTGAACGGCCCGGTGTCAGTGGGATCACGCTCCCTGCAGGAACTGCTGCTAGTAGTTCCGCTGGCGTGGAACAGTCTCGTAAACGACCTGCTCAGGCAACGGAGGCCAGCTCTACGGCAGAGCAGGAGGGCGACAGCGGTGAAACGTCTGCGAAAAAGCTGTCCACGAAGGTGGGTACATGCGCTTGTTTTTAGTGCTTTTTTGGTATTCTTTGTTTGTGTAATGAAGTATTATTGCTGCAACGGGTTTTTTTGAAAAATAGCATGTCTAGCTTTGCTAAAATTATGAAGGCTCAAATGGAATGTATTATGGTATTTAGTGAGGTTTGCGTTTCTTGGTAGAATTGGTTGCAGTTTCGCTAATCTAATCTAAATATTATTTGCCTATTTTGTTTTTCAGGAATCAAACGCAAAATGCTCAGTCTTATCAAACAATCAGGCCGGCACTGCTAAATCTGGTCTTAATCAGCGTCAGCTTCTCAGTGGTGTGCGTCCGAAGGGTCGAACGAAGCAAAATCCCAACGGAGCGAAGTCAGAAGCAACAACAGCTGTTGACACAAAATTGCAGACAGAATCGACTGTGAAAGCTGGACTTTCTTTAGTTGATTATGGTAGCGATGAGTCGTCAACGTCTGATGTCTGAATAAAGTGTCGTTGTGTTCTGTTTAGTTAGCATGTAGAATTAGGTAGTTAGGTTGGAATTTGGATGGTATTAAAGATTAGATTAAATTACATGATTGTAGAAGTTCAAATCATTCCCGGCAAATATTAACCTCAGAAATGGCACTGAAAGGCCGCAAAGCAAGCCACGTGTGTTGGCCAGTTATTTGCCATACCAAAACACGTAAATTCAAATGTACAAAACTAAAGGTAACAATAAGTGAAGCTAAAAGTTTTTCTACGCAAGATATACTCCCTTAATAGAGCAATGGCTATGCTCTGCGCCAGTGGCTGTCCCCTACTCAAATTGGGCTCTTGTTATCACAATCCTGCTCGTTACTTGCTTGTGCGTTAAGCTAGGAACAGATACACTTTGGAACGGTACAGAAGTTGTATTTTCGAGCTTCACGTTTAAGGATGGCGGACGAACTTGTTTGATTTCGGGTCAATTTATGAAAGGCGGTCAGCCGCGCTAAACTTTTTCCGTTCATAACCTTTTATGAGAGACCCTGTCAATTATTAACTACAAGTTAAGGTCATACTTGGCTTGTGTGGTCGTGTAATAAAAAGTATAGATACCAAGTAAAGGTGGGTTAAGAATTTGTGCTATTTAGAAAAGTCATGAGACTGACTGACGTCTGGAGTCTTCCACTGATAAACAGTAAACCGATGTTGTAAACCTAATGTCGCATATTCCAACTTGCTTAGCTTCACTAAAGCAGTTTTCTTTCCATTTAGCCTTTTTTAACAACAGCATGTACTCAATTAGTGGTACGTAAACTAAGTTGTTTCTATAATGTACTCTGAATTCTGAAATTTCTGAAATTAGATGAATTCGTCGTTTCTTCCGCCAATATTTGTTAATTGAAGAGATTAGAAGTTGTCTAACACCTTTTGCAGTTTTTATTCCGCCGGAGGCGGAATCTTTGTAATAGGTTGACCCTAACTACAACGAGAAATTTCAATGTTCAGGACATTACTTCCTATCTTTAACACGCAAATCTAGCTGGGAAGTTTTTTTTAGGGCAAGGGGTGTTTGGAATAAAATTTCTTAATCGTGACTGCATTTATGAAATAGATTTTGTGGGATGATAACGATGTGTGAAGTACCTGGTTCTAAATTTTAAACTTAAGTAATTTTTGTTCTGCCTGGAGGCAGAACTACTTACACGGAAAATAGCTATGTTTTACATATAGGAAGCCTTTCTCTAATCGTATTCAGCCTATCTTCAGCACTGGCTTCGTATGCTGTTGTGTTTGTTTTTTAACCAAAGGGGGCCTGCTAAGCACATTTCGGAAATGCTGCGTTTTCAACCTAGTGGATCTACGATTTGCCCATTCTGTTAATTTATTGTTTAAGTTCTGTTATTGTTTATGTTTTGTTGGGTGTTAACATTCCCTTTAAATTTTTTGTTACCCCCCCCCCAATCTCGAATGCAGATTTCCATTTTGTTGATGTTCCCCTCCCCCTAACAGTATTAATCCGAAAATTCAGATTTTAGAAATATCTGTCTTATGCAAATTAGTTCAGAAACATTTCAGAGCAGATCATAATTAGTAGCAGCCTAGCCGATTGGTTGCAACATTTAAAACCTGTTTGTCAGTCATTATGTATATGTTTAGAGACAGATCTGTGCAGAGGTGACTGTCTTTTTTAAAGGCATAGCACAATTAGGAAACAGGAATGTAACTTTCACTTTATATTTTAAAGTGAAAATCTAAATTTTAAATCTAAAACAATTTTTGACCCAACATATTTATTGCATCAAAATGCCTTATTTATTTGAATTGACAATATTCAGACAAACAGCTAATATTGATAAATACTTTCCAAAGATCCGATACCATATCCGAAAACGTTTTTTATTTTTGGGCAAGAAATTAGAAGACTGGTTTCGAGCAGCAGAAGGGCACTAGCGAATATGGAAGTTTTTTAGGTTTAACATAACATTTACACGAAGGAATACCAATCCTTGAAGCATCCAAAATGTTAGCGACTAGTGTTTGCCACCTGCCTGAGATACCCGACTTGTCCGTCAAAATCACCTGTATGTTCACCAATCTTTGAATTTATGCAATCGTTATGCTCTTTTGCAGAACGATACCCCTTTTAGGGGTCCTCTTGTTTAAATCCGGAAGGAAACAATACTTTAAAAAAATCAGTCCCCCTCTTGTTTGAATTAGGCTGCAGGTATGGCACTGTTAAAAACGTGAATATGCAAATTAGCCTAATTCATTCGACAACATTGTTAGTTCTAGCTTAGGCAGAGATGGCTGTTGATTTCAAAGTAGCTTTGGACATGAAGCCAATTAGCGGTACCTCATAGCCCGTGCTAGAATTTTTGGTGATTCCAGTAGTCCACGGCCCGCAGCAATGGAAATAGACCCGCAAGGGCACGACAAATTTTATGAAAACAATCAACACAGCAGTAAAACATTCACCTTTTTGTCATGATTACTTAATTCCTTGATTATTCGCTTATTTTCACATGAAATCCATTACACTCTATTGTCTTATAAAAACAATTCTAATGAGACCATACATTTCTAAGAATGCTTACTCTATTCACTGCTCATTTTCCTTGTTAAATAGTTGTCATTGGTCAATCAAGAGTCTTTCTGGAAAGGGGCTACTAGTTTCTCTGCAGAAACTTCTTTACACCTGCTTATAAAGCCAACTTTACTCTGGGGATTCTACAGAGAATCTCCATGTATGTAGAACTGGGATTTTTGTGCTGGATAGATAATACCATCAATTGCGCATTTTACACATCGTCACCAATTGAATTTATCATTGCAAACTCGGTAAATTTGGCGAAACTGGAGTTGTCAATCTTCTGAGTACTGATATTTTTAAACAAGTAGTGCCCAAAACGGGCAAAATTCCTCTGCAGAGAATTGTCTGATTATAATTTTTGCATTTATGTTGTTTGGACCTTGAAATACATCAACTCCACACAAGTAATTGTAACTACTTACGAAACCTACACATGTGCTGGCATTGACCGGATTTGTTGTAGTTGCGAGATTGATATTTTTTATTTATTTATGCCCAGCTTAAATATTTTGAAATTTCAGGAATTAGCATTTTAGCCTTAAGGGGGGGGGCTACTAAAATGGACTTGCCCCGACTTTGTCCAATTGGCCTCCTTTTTGGCACAAATATATAGCATGGGTGTGGTCAAAAAAATATCGGTAGTGAGATCTTAGTCACCCTCCAGTCGTGTGCAGCCGTTGCTTTTAGGTGCCCGACCCCCCATTTTTCACTACTACCAGCATAATTGATTAAAAATTTCTGCTGGCTGCTAGACGTTAGCTTCAAGGCTGCCATTTGGCACAATAATTTAGCAAATATGACCCCATCTGCGGAAAAATACTAGATGGCTGTATCTTACCGCAATCTGCGGGAATTGATCTTCAAAGTTGAAGTTTCGCCAGAAATTTAAAAAATTTTGGCTAACGAAAAGAAAATTTTAATTTTGGTGCAAGTTATAAGGCTGTAATTTGGCATGTACAGAGGCCCTATAGGTGTGCTCATGAGTGCTAAATAGTAGGAAATTCTGCCGACTGAAAATGTTTTATGCCGATGTAAAGGTGTTTGTTGCCTCAATAAACGAGTAAATTTGAACTCAAAAGAAGACTACTAGGTTCGTGAGTGTGCGCATATCAAACTCGTAGACTCGTCCCTAAACTCGCTAATTTCCCTAAACAACTACAGCAGGCGCCGGCAGTCCAATTTCGGTACCGTGAGTTTACTTTTGTGACAAAATTATAAATTTAACAAAACAGAGAAAAGACAAAATTTCAAGAAACATACACAACGAGTTGAAACAAAATTACTTGTACAAAAGAGGGGGCTCTACAAGATACTACAACAAAATGCAAACGAAACAAACCCAAAATCCTGTTGCTAGACCAAGTCGGGGTCCCCAACCCAAGGCAAGGTAATCACAGAGTCCTACAGGGAAAGGTGACACTAAACACCCGACCTCCCGGCACAGAGAAACTTTCAAAACTGACTGAGCAAGCGCTCAATTTCAATGGCGGACACAGTTTAGCTAAGGAACCGAGGTTCCTACACAGAAGGACAATTTTCCATTTATCGTTCATAAAGATAACACTGCATTCTAAATAATTTAAATGAAAATCAAGGAGAATAACCGAAAATAGTTCACACCGGAGCGGAATTTTGTCCCCTTTTAGGGGCTACTTGTTAAATTAGTCACAATTCATTTAGCAGTAAGTAGCGCAAAAAACATTTTTACAGAACGAAATGAAGTCTACAAAATCCGTAACATATACGTACTGTCTGCTTCTGTTTGTGGGAACTGGTTTGGATAGTTTGCTTTAATATATACTTCCACAGTCAGAAAGGATCTCCGAAATAGGTTTTAATGCTTCTTTCTAATTCAATGGTTGCTATGGGAATCATTGGTTATGAGCTTTTCCTGGTTTAGATTAGCTACCACCGTTACCTTAACTGGCTTTTATTAACTCTTTGATAATAGTTTCAGCTTTGACTCCTTTATGTCTTGACTGAAACAATTGTCTGTTTAGAAAAGTGCCTCCTATAACTTTGCACGTCATTTTTCACCAACAACTGTAACCGTTTAGTTGAATCTTGAATACCTGTTCTACAAAAGTTTGTGCATGTGAAATAAAACAGCTGATTGTTTGTATTACTCTTGATTGCGCAGAATTTATATGGGCATAAAAGACCAACTAGCGAAGTGATAAACAAACTGATAAGCTGGAATTACCGTTAACAGGCTAGCATGTTGGTGCGATTCTACATTTCGTGTGGAACTTGAGAGAACAGGACTAAATTTTTAAATTTCTACTTCATTTATTCCAGGGTGTTTGTATCTAATTATCCGTATTTATCGATTGATAATTCATTTTTAGTTATCAGTTAATTTATTTGGGACGTATGCTAATATCAAATTGTTTCTTTCTTTAGTTGCCTTCCCTATATTGCTATGCAAGTAGAACCCATCAATTTGGGGAGCGCTGGAACCGTTGGATTTGCCCTCTTGGGATACGGCAGAATTGGAAAAATACATTTAAATACACTAATTAGTATACCAAATATAGCTATCTATTACGTACTTGATGAAGCAGTTAAACAAACCAGTGAAGAAGTCAGTCATACCTGTGCTCACCTTCGAGTGATTCCTGAGGTAGCCCCGCCGGATAAACTCCCCCTTGTTCTCAGTGATAAGCGGTATTCAACTGTTTATTAGATTTATTTTATCATATTAGGTACTATTACTAATTATTTCCACATGAAAACTTGGAACGTGTCAAGGAAATGCCCTAAGCAAAATCAATCGACTGAAACAGCAGACTAACTGGCGAGCGACTGACGCAACGGTAGAGCTGAGGGCGTGCTTTTTCTAATACGTCAAACTATTTTGTTGCAGCCTGTAGTTGTGTAGCGCTCTACCAGGGCTGGTGGACCAAGAAGAAACCGAGGACAAGCCCGAACGGGAGGCGTCAGACACCCTCGTACCCACGAAACCAGGACCTAGAAGAGAGAAGGGAAGAGGGAGGTTCAGCTTTTCACTCACCATTGAAAGTAAAGAATTGGTCCCGCCGGGGATCGAACCACGGCCCTTCTGACTCCGGAGCAGACATGCTAACCACTACACCACGGGACCATCAGCTGAACTTTCATTGCAGGCTTATCAATCTTTCCTATGCCTGCTTCCCTTACAGTTGTTACATTTTATTTAAAAAGATTAACCAAAAATTGCCGAAATTAATTTCAGCTAAACTTTGCCGAATAAAACTTTGTAGCTGAAAGCTACAGCAAGATAGTTTAGATCATTGGAAAGATTACATCGTTAGCCCTCCAACGAAGTGCGGCTTAATCTCTAACCAGTCGCCAGCTATGTGCTAAAATAGGTCAGTGTTTCTGTAAAAGGATTTCCTTGATATGTTCCGAAAATTTAAACTAATTTATTACTGATAATTTAATTTACGGTTTTTATTCATTTAGTATTTCTATTTAGTGTCTTTTCGTGCTCCAACCCAGATCTATTCCATATTCATAGTATATATTAGACAGTTGCTTTGACCTAAAATCATCAGCAAACAAATGCATTGTCTTGTCTTTAATCAAAGTAATGCTTCAACAAAGCTAATTGGTTGTCTGTTGTATGATTTTGCAGGATTCATGCAGTGGTTATTTGCACTCCTTCCACGCTGCATCAAGCCCTCATTGAAGCAGCTCTAACTGCGGGTACATTGTTGGCACTTCTTTCTCAGTTAATTTTTAATGAATAGTATTTTTATACCTCACAGATCGCTTACACTTAGCAAGATCTGGTTACAGACTTCCTCTCATTGATTAGGGTCAAAGTTAAATCGTGTAACGAACAGAATCATCATCGTACGCAGAATCCGCCTAATTGTGAAGGTTGCAACATTAAATATATTTTTGATGATTCTTCCGTAGACGCACATGTTTTTTAAACGTTTAAATTTTCGTTACAGATCGATCAAAAACGCCAAACCTGAGAGCAATTGGTAAAGCTTGCGAAAATTATGCACTGGTCAACGAAAGAAAGCCAATGTTTTTAGCACGTTTCAATTGTTCCCTTTAACCACTTGGTTGTGCGATAACGGCTTGTATTTTCGTTTTAGGAAAGCATGTTTTCTGTGAAAAGCCAATCACACTGTCTGTAGATACCACAACTCAGTGCTACGAGTTAGCACAACTAAACAACAAATATTTATTTTGTGCCTTAAACAGGTAACTAAACAATAACTTTTGTCCTGAATTATTCAATTCATCGGGAATATTTTTTATGCCACTACAGTTTACTGGTCCTTAACAGTAGGGAAGAGTTGTTTTTTTACTGAAATTTAAACTGGCAAATCAGCCAAATATGCAAATTAGCAAGCAGTGTATATACCTGCCTCGCAGAAGTCAAGTCAACGTTTTATTTTCCGCTCAAGTGTGCAGTTTCTCATTATAGGACGATCTGTTTTTACTTCTGTTTTTACTCTTCTACCGATAAGCAATTTTCAGTGTCTGAATTGGGATGCCGCTGTCGTCGAAGTTCTAACACCTTAGCATAAGTTCTGAGGTAGACTGAGCTCTCCACCTCTTTGAAAGAGCAAAGTCGACCAAAGCGCGCACGCATGTGGTTGGCTTTCTGCTCTTTCTGGAACAAGGTCATGTTCCGCGACAAGGCCTTACACTGAATAACCACTCTCTGTCGCCTTCATTTGCAGATACAGCTCCAGTACCTGACTTCAGTACCTACACGTGTAGGCGAAACTCTTTTGTCCGTTCTTTATGCGATCACGTAAAACTTTACCGTAAATAACTCGGTCATCTCTGTTACGTGATTTGGTTGAAGCTAGCCCAAACTGACCAACTGTGCAAGTGAACGCAGGCAATCTTACTCAAAACAGCCAGTGAAATAGGCCGATGTGGAGTCGTATTGGGGAAACGTCTATAGTTGTTTAGCCTCCTGGATCAGTTATGCTTATTGTTTTCGGCGGAATGTCGCAGCGAAGAACCTCGTTTTGTAGCCATCCAACAGGATGTGACGTCGGCTGCCACCTGAGTAGCTGCGTCCCTTGGAGCAGCAATAGGATAATCACTTTCACTGACCGTTCTTGTCTTTCAACAGAAATTTCTGTCGATTCTTGCAAGTTTCAACTTTCACTGTTAACGAGCTTTTCCTGTTGTGAGGGAACAGTATACTGAAGTGACATGAAAAATCAGTTTCTGAAACGCAAGCATGGGCTCACGAGCATAGAAACATAATGAACAGGAGGAAGCGTAGACGAACTGTCGGCGTCAGCACGGGCATTGGAAGGTAGATAGGAGAAACGCGGCTGAATATTAAGACGAAGAAGTAGGAAAAATGAGATTGCCACCTGGGCGAAGACAGAGGATCAAACCGA
This sequence comes from Trissonchulus latispiculum, assembly GCA_030248195.1. NCBI lineage: Eukaryota > Metazoa > Nematoda > Enoplea > Enoplida > Ironidae > Trissonchulus > Trissonchulus latispiculum. The sequence goes on along the minus strand of JASAND010028444.1, from coordinate 14,343 downwards.
GCCTCACTGAAAAGGCCGCTATCGTATAGCAGTATGTTCAATGACGAAATGTTAAGTTTTGCTGTTGGCTAAGAGCAGGAAAGATTAGAGAAAGGAGATTAAAATGGGCTCGAGGTAAGAGCAAGTTTGTATAATGCTTTTTTCGGCAGAGGGCCAGTTACCGACAAAAAATTAGAATTCCATAAATTGCTCCCCAACCAGAGGAGGGAATTGTCAAAGTAGGGAAAGCTCTACGTAACCGTTGAAAGATGACAAACGTGGAATGAGATGAAGCCAAGGTTCGTTCTGACTGATGGAAGTAGAAAAATCTGTTTGGCCTAATTTCGGTTTTTTTGTTGTGTGGGCAGTGGCCTATTCAGGAAGCTTTCAAAACGTAAGTAGTTGGAGCATGGAAATTAATCATATATATTATACAAATCAATAGCAAGCATAGCATATACGCGTGCCTCGAAAAAGTCAACAGGTAGATCAATGAGGAACCGAAAACTTTGTGACTATGAAGGGTTTTTTATCATAAACTTATTTTTATGCCACTTCAGTTATATAATGCTCCTTAACTTAAGCTTTGTTAATTTCCAGCGTTTCCGCACGTAAATTTTCTTGCCTTTTTATTAAGTTGTCTTGTTGTTGTTTAGCTTAAGCATTTCACACATAAATTGCAGACCAAGTCATGACATGTTATTCGAAAATTCGAGTTAAAACAAAGAAATTATATATCTTACTGTTGGTGTTAACACAGTAGTTATAGCTTCAAAAATAACCCTTACCAATTAATGGTTTTAATTATCAAAATTAGAATTTGTACTTCAGACGATTCGATCCTACCTATGCTCAAGTCAGAGAGAAAAGCCAGAATATAGGAAAAATAAAGCATGTGAACATTATGCTAGGAGACCATCCCGGTGTAGATCCTTCGAAACAACCGGGACTTGGTAAGTAACGAGATGGTTAATCTTAATCTCAGATTTTTCACATTTCAAATTCCAATATTTCAAACTCGTGTATGGAAAAATTAAGATAAGAGTTGGATACGGTTCTGCCCACCTTTTCGAATCCGAATCGAACCTGAATCAGAGCTGCCATCCCTGACCCGGACACCTGGAAAAATCCCGACTCCTGATAACCGTAGAGTCAAGCGTAATGGTCATAGGTGCAAAAATATGGGAAGTTTTCACTCCCACAAAAATGTATGGTAAATTTTGTATTCATAACTCAACGTTTCTTTCAAGCTATTTCTTCTAATTGCAAAGGAACCAAGATCAGGCTGCCAACTCTGATGCAAATGTTAAGGCGGCTATTCTCCTGCAAACTTTAACTTCAATTTCGAAGTTGTCTGAGATTGCCAATCAAGCAATAAAATATTCATATCTTCTTGGATTAAGCCGCATCTACAGAGAGAGATTAAAACGTTTGCATTTTTCAAAAAATATTTGCTTTTGTTGAACCGTTGTTTTGCGTTTACAGGAAGCATTTTCTTTGATCTCGGTTTGCACAACATCGATTTTGTGTGTTGGATTGTTGGGGAACACCCATGTAAGGTTCAAGCTATGGGCAGTCCCTCTGGTGCTCCTTATAGTGTAGCACAATGTACTTTGCACTTTCCTGGTGGAACTCTTGCCTCCCTGTCTTTGTTGTCCAAGGTGCCTCAAGGATATGATCAACGTGTGGAGGTAACTTCAACAATTTAACACAGAAATGCCGCTATATATTATGTTGAAATTCAGGGTACTCATAATTGGCATGTTCCGGATACGGGCTATGGGAATAAGTATACTTTATAGCACACCTTAGCGTGCATTCACTGATTTATACGCACGCCGTGTGGGAAGCTACGAGTGTGGGGCACGAGTGCGCGAAGCGCACGAGTGCCACGCACGAGGGCTTCCCATACGACGTACGCAGTAGAAATTAGTGAACAACGCTAAGGTGTGTTGTAAAGTACTTATACAACGATTCAACCTCTCCTTAATTGATGAAACCTTACTCATTTATGTTGCAGCTGACAGCTAAGTTTAGACAAATTTCAACATGAAGTGGCAGCAACATTGTTTCTTGCCAGCAGCAACATTGTTGCTTGCCATGGCTGGGAGGCCTACTTTTTGGTGTGCAGCAGAGTTGTCTAAGTTGGAGCTCTGCTGTACACACTGCTGTAGTATGCAGGCAACTGTATGCAACAGCAATTTAAATTAGGGGCCGGCTTCCCAGCGTGCAGCGTGCGTATAACTCAGTTATACGCACGCTGCACTGTGCATTATCTGATTTATATGCACAGTCTTTACATAGGAAAAGTGCAAAAGAGTTGTATAATTGCTCTATATGCACATGTATCAATCTTTGCCCCATGCAGAAATGGGAAATGTTTGTGATTTTTGGACTCATACTTTGCCTAATTTGAAAATCTTAAAATCATAGCTTAAAATTGTTGAATTGTTCAATTCAGTGCGAGTTTCATTATTTAAAAAAGATTAAACAATTACTGGTTACTTATGTCTTGCATTTATATTTATATTGGCAAGAGTACATAATAACTAACAGTGTGACATGCGGGTTGTACCTGTGCCCAGACATGTGCTTCTGGGGAGTTCGGGAGGGAACGGTTTTCACCCGCCCCTCCGACCTGGAGCTCACCCTCCCAGAGGGGTCGTTCGCCCCCAGAATCCGGATTTTTCCGGTTTTTGGGCAAAAGACGGAAAAATCCGCTTTTTCGGTTCACCTCCCCCAAATTGCCCCCCTCCTGCGCATGTCTGCTGTGCCGGGACCTGGTATCGGGTCTCGGGCAACGGGCCAGTCACGATACGGCCCTGGGCCTTTTTTATGAGAGGGGCCTCGTCCGGGCCCTATTGGACCTTTCGACGAACGGCCTGATTCGTGATCAACCATCGGTCTCCAGAGACGGTCCTGGTCCAGGTGACATGGTGCCTTCTGGAACGCATTTTTACTGTGTCTGCGTGCTTAGCAGTGCTATATTTGCTAGTCTGTGTGTGCTGATTTTCTATGGTCAGTTTTGTGATAATGACAACAGGAAACGAACCATTTTATGAACTAGTTTTGCCTAAGAAGCTGATTTGAATTTGAAAAGTCTGAAAAATGCTTAGATTAAGCAATGAGCTGCAGTGTGTAACTTTAAGCACTTAAGGTGGTGATTCCTTTTGGCGACATCAACTTTGAACCATTAGTACTCAACCATTACTTGGAGTTAAGAAGCCATTTTTATATCAAATACAGCTTAACATTTGCTCTTTCTAATGAATACAGCGAAACTAACTTTAGTTCTCGAAAATTATTTTACTGTATTTTCGAAGTAATTTAATTTTCCAGATTTTTTGCAGACTAATGTAAATTTTTTCGTGAGCCATCGACCACATCATTTAGATTCCACTATCAAATAGCTGGGGGCCCTTTTTTAATTATTATGAAACCAGTCTTCGTTATAAAGAAATTAGTTAAAATGTATGCGCAACCTGGATTTTGCCTACTTTTCCTAACTTTGGCAAGCGACAACTTTAGCTCGAAAGCAGCAATCAGGGCAACTAAAAAAGGTCCCTGGGTATTTTTGTGTAAAACACGTCTAGTAAGTGGCAACCCTCTAGCTTGCATACTAAATGCTCCACAATCGCTGGAAAAAATTTGGTCATGTTTTTGCAAAGACCACATTTTTATGATAGCAGCGTACGGGGTGGCAGTTAGAAGATTATAATGCCACGGATAATCGGTCTCGACTAGACCTTCAAATTGACACCCATAGTTTAATTTTACGACTTACGTAGCTGAAGAAATGGCGGATTATTTGATTTCTGCAAAAATGACAAGTTTTCAACGCCAAAATAAGAAAATCGACTATATCTCACGATAGCAAAAAGCTAGAAAGGGACTTTAAAAAGGCAAAATGTAGAGCGCAACAAGATCTTTCGAATGAGTATAGTCATAGCTATGTAGCGACTGCCTAATTTTGAAAAATCGGCAAAACCCGCCCTGAACGGAGACGTCGAAGTTTTGAAGCGGGATTGCGCGGAGGGTGTTAGAATGCTAAAAGAACTTATTTTGGAAAGTTTCATCAAATTTCATCTTGGTTTGAGCCTTCAACCAACAATATGTGCCCAAAAGGAATCACCACCTTAACGGGGTAACACTGACTGTGACTCATTAATTACTAAAGTGTGACCAAGAAATGTAGGGAGCGAAATTGTTTTGTTTATGCTGAATTACCGGTACATTTTTACTGCAGCAATGCATATGTTTTCTGAACCGTCATGGCATGAACTTTCTTTTGCTTGAAAAAATTTTCAAAAGTTAAAATTCATCAAAGGACGCCGATTTTTTAAGTTTTGAAAGATCAGTAGAAGCTAGCCCTTCGGTGGAAAATTAGCCTTTGTCCCAGACATTTTGAATCCCGAATATCAGCTCATTTCGTCAAAAACTGCGATAGTTAATCAATTTTTTCGATTTTCACAATCTTTTGATCTTTGCCGCTTTTCCAACTTTGACTGGCCATTACTCGCGACTCACTCAATGCAAAAAAAATTTTAATTGGATTTTCAGGACCGCTTACGTGTCGGCTTTCATATGATCTATGTGGTTTTTCAAAATTTGAAAATTGATTTTTTCGAAAAATACCACTTTTTGACCCAAAATTTCGACAATGCGAATCCAGCAAAAGTGGATAAAAATAACATTATCATAAAGTTTAATCTGAGCTGAATCCAACCATATAAAGTTTTCGTGGCTACGGTTTAAATTGTCCCAGCAACGAATTTTTAAACAATTTCCTATTTCAGGTGATTTCCGACAAGCTGTGCTATATTGTGCATTGATTTACCGCAAACAGTATATTATTTACCGCAACTAGCCAAAAACCGGCTAAAAAGCGAAATTGTTTAATAATTCGTTGCGGATGCAATATAAGTCGTAGCCACGAAAACATTACATCGTTGGATTCAGCTCAGATTAAACTTTATGATAATGTTATTTTTACTCACTTTTGCTGGATTCACATTGTCGAAATTTTGGGTCAAAAAGTGGTATTTTTCGAAAAAATCGATTTTCAAATTTTGAAAAACTACATAGATCACATAAAAGCTGACACGTAAGCGGTCCTGAAAATCCAATTAAAAAATTTTTGCATTGAGCGAGTCGCGAGTAATAGCCAGTCAAATTTGGAAAAGCGGCAAAGATCAAAGGATTTTGAAAATCGAAAAAATTGAATAACTATCGCAGTTTTTGACGAAATGAGCTGATATTCGGGATTCAAAATGTCTGGGACAAGGGCTAATTTTCCACCGAACGGCTAGTTCCTGGCTTCTACTGATCTTTCAAAACCTAAAAAATCGGCTTCTTTTGATGAATTTTAATTTTTAAAAAAAATTTTTCAACCAAAAGAAAGTTCATGCCATGACGGTTCAAAAAATATATACATTGCTGCAGCAAAAATGTACCGGTAATTCAGTATAAACAAAACAATTTCGCTCCCTACATTTTTTGGTCAGACTTTAGTATATATATGTAATTGGCTAGATGGCATTCTAAGTCTCTCAGAAATATTGTTCGAACATAGGTACTCAAAGCGAACAATATTGTTATCTCGCTGCTGTATTTTATTCTGGAAAATTTATAGTTTTCAGGTAATCGGGGAAACGGGCTCTGTAATAGGAGAGAACCTCAGAGAAACCGGAATGATTTTACGACTGTCAGAAGGTGATTTACTGCCTCCGTTGAAGTACTCATTTCCGGAACGATACAAGGAATCTTACATGCTTGAAATGGCTCATTTCCTGGAGGTCATTCAAGGTATTTTTAAGGGTCTTCACCACAGTCGCGAACATAGGATAACGTGGAGGGTGCAGAGACCCCCCCAGACCAACAAAAAACGGGTAGACCCCCTCAGCAAAAAGGAAAAAGGGCAGAAAGGAGAAAGGGTAGACCCTCAGCAATTTTTACCAAAAATAGGTAATTTTTTAGCAAATTTTAGCGATTTTTTTCCATTTCTTAAAAATCGCTAAAAATTGTCATTTTTTACTAACGTTTTGTCAAAAACGTTGAAAATTCACAATTTTTACTAATTTCGGGGCAGACCCCATAAAAGTCTGGAACTTTTCTAGGGTAGACCCTTCGCCGAGGTCGGGTAGACCCTCCAGAATCTGACCCCGTGTTAATGCATGGTTGCGTACGCATAATCGAGAATAACTCTTGCTATTCCATGGTACCCAACCCAAAGTTTCATATGCAACAATCCGCTTGTCTCTAGCTTGTTCCCTGAGTTTTGCATCTCTAACACAAAATTAGCCTTTTTTGGCCAAAATAACCCGAGGCCACTTTTGCCCGGCCGCCCAGGTGGCATGCCTGGCCGGGCAGTGAAAAACTATCAATATTTAAAAAGGTTCACTTTCGGAGTATATACGTTCATAAAAACCACACTTTACCTGCTGAAAATGTCCAGATCGTTCTATCATTAAGGGAGAAATTTGCACTTTTCTGACAAAACGACTTACATGATTACTTACACGACTTACACGGGTCTCTAAAGGGCCCCGCCAAGCCTTTTACACCAATATTATCGGGGAGCGCTCTCTCGCTCCCCAATAATAAAGAATGTGATCACTTCTCCGAATCTGAACCATTGCGTTAAATGACTGGACTGGAGATGAATCTAATATCTCTTCCCTCGATCACCGTTAAAACCAGAATTGTGGAAAGCACAATGTTTATTAGGGGGAGCGCGTTAGCGCTCCCCCTAGAATAGGGAAAATTTGACGTAATGTGTATAATCTGGACATTGTTTGGCCTGTGGCCAGCGGAGGAGTGGACCGATCGGGCTCAAACTGGGTGTGTGAAGAGCCTGTGGGCAGGGGTACATGCTGTGAAAATTTCAGCCGGATCGGCCGGGTAGATCTTGAGATATGAAAATTGGCCCCCCGCGCAGGTCGCGTTTCTCTCCATTTTTTTTTCCCCCAGGGGTGCAGGTCGGAAGACCCTTCAGAGCCGTACTATTTTAGGTTTTTTTTGTACAAAAAGTTCCGCAATTCCGGGGAAATTACTTTCCGCGGTTCCCAGGCCCCCCAGATGGCCCCCACCCCCGTGGGGACCCCCCAAGTGACCCCCGAAAAAAAACTAAGTTCGAAAATAATTGCACTTCGAAATAGATCGCAGCGAGGGAAGCTGGGCTCTCATATTGGGGTTTTGGCATGACCCCAGGGTGGACTACTGCATAGGCTATATTAGATGTCGGCAGGTCTCCTGTGGCGCCCTGGCCAGGGGTCACTAGTTAACGTGTAAAAGGGGGGTCTGGGCCTACGGAGTAGGCAGCCCTATACATAAGAGCTGCTGGGCTGAGGTTTCGTATTCGAATAGGAACCCCTATATGGTGAATCTAAATGGCCCATTAGTTTCGCTCTAGGACCTATCCATGTGGCTGGGGGGCACCCTGATGGTGGTGGGCCCTACCGTGTCGCAACTCCAACTTTAACCTCTTCTACAGAAATATCTACAGTGAGCAGGTCTCACTTATTTGGGGTTTGGGGTGGGGTGCGGGAGCACTACAGCATAGGCTATAGTAGGTTTCGCCCGGACCCCTGTGGCGCCCTGGCCAGGGGTCCGGACCGGGGACCGGGTCCAAAATGGCCAAAAATCGATTTTTCCAAAAGTGACCAAGTTTGGTATCAAATGAAAGCCCTTGGTGAGGCGAACATTTTTTGTCATTGGAGGACCCCTCCAAAGTGACCCCAGCGGCCTGTGGCGCCCTGACCAGGGTCCGGACCGGTCCAAAATGCCCAAAAATCGATTTTTCCAAAAGTGGCTAAGTTTGGTATCAAATGAAAGCCCATGGTGAGGCGAACATTTTTTGTCATTGGAGGACCCCTCCAAAGTGGCCCCAGCGGCCTGTGGCGCCCTGGCCAGGGTCCGGACCAGTCCAAAATGGCCAAAAATCGATTTTGCCAAAAGTGGTCAAGTTTGATATCAAATGAAAGCCCTTGGTGAGGCGAACATTTTTTGTCATTGGAGGACCCCTCCAAAGTGACCCCAGTGGCCTGTGGCGCCCTGACCAGGGTCCGGACCGGTCCAAAATGCCCAAAAATCGATTTTTCCAAAAGTGGCTAAGTTTGGTATCAAATGAAAGCCCATGGTGAGGCGAACATTTTTTGTCATTGGAGGACCCCTCCAAAGTGGACCCAGCGGCCTGTGGCGCCGTGACCAGGGTCCGGACCGGTCCAAAATCAATTTTTTGAAAGGTTTTCAAGTTTGGTATCAAATGAAAGCCCTTGGTGAGGCGAACATTTTATCTCATTGGAGGGCCCCTCCAAACTGGTCCCAGCGGCCTGTGGCGCCCTGACCAGGGTCCGGACCGGTCCAAAGTCAATTTTTTGAAAGGTTTTCAAGTTTGGTATCAAATGAAAGCCCTTGGTGAGGCGAACATTTTATCTCATTGGAGGACCCCTCCAAACTGGTCCCTAGCGACCTGTGGCGGCCTGGCAAGGGGTCCTAATTGGTCAAAAATCAAAATTTCCAAAAGTTGTCAAATTTGGTTTTAAATGAAAGCCCTAAATGAGCAGAGCAACTTTTGTCATGTATATAACTGCATATCCAAGGTTACGGTGCTGGATGGCTTTTAAAATAGCCTTCCTGCCTAAGATAACGCACCCTCAAAAAAAGTTATGAAAAGGCCATGAACAGTGGCCTTCCTGCCTAAGATAACGCACCGTGTAAAAAGTTCTGAAAAGGCCATGAACAGTGGCCTTCCTGCCTAAGATAACGCACCGTGTAAAAAGTTCTGAAAAGGCCGTGAACAGTGGCCTTCCAGCCTAAGATAACGCTCCGTGTATAATGTTCTGTAGAGGCCATGAACAGTGGCCTTCCAGCCTAAGATGACGCACCGTGTATAAAGTTCTGGAAAGGCTATTAACAGGCATTTTTCCGCTTCAGCAAATACATTCAGTTGAACTAGAACGTTTTCATCCAGCCTGTTTGCGGTAGCTAGCTTTGCTTACATTGTGTATATATGCAACTTCTCTGACATGATTTTCTCTGCAGCGGAAAAATAAGCGAAACTAGGGGGAAAAATGCCCTCGACGGGCAACCAACTTGGTAGAATAGGGAAAGACTTGAATGTTAAATACACGGTGCATGGTTACAACTGAGATTCTGCTGAAGCGGAAAAATGCCGTTTCTCAGCGACTAAAATGACAGAAACCAGCTTTGTGCGCCGAATAGGGAATCTACTCGGCGACTAAAATGAAAGAAACCAGCTTTGTGCGCCGAATAGGGAATCTACTCGGCGACTAAAATGAAAGAAACCAGCTTTGTCGCCGAATAGGGAATTCCCTCCTTCCGCCCTATTCGCGCGAACTTTGAAGCCTGTTATGTGTTGCTTTGCTGAACAATGAGAGAGCTTCAGAATGGCAGAATTACTTCAGAATGCAAAACAACAGTTTTATCAAGCACTTATATACGTAAGTCAAGGTTTTCACAGACATAAATACGATGTCTTCGATGTGCTATCAGAAACATTAAGAGCATATACGATTAGGATATTGTTGCTGATATACGTATATACGTATGTAGTATCTGTATTATATATATATAGGTGTGCTCCGTTCTGATCTTGCCGAGAATTGATACAATCAAACATTTTACGTACGTATATATATATATATATATATATTAGAATAAATGAAATGCGATTGATTGCACATGTTTTAGCACAAGGACTGTCGACCACAAATTGTTTAAACTGTCTACTTATTGTTGCTTTCTGTTTGTCCTGGTAGCGGTTGTATGCGTAAATTATTTCACGGATCAGGTAGCTCAAAAAGAAATTAACCTAGCGCCACTCCTAGTCACCACGCAACTGGCACGTGAAATGTCATACTGAGCGCAATGCTTACGTTGGCAGTTCCCAACAGAATCATTACCTATATATTTCCTCCCCAAAGACGATAAGTTCGCGCGAATAGGGCGGAAGGAGGGAATTCCCTATTCGGCGACAAAGCTGGTTTCTTTCATTTTAGTCGCCGAGTAGATTCCCTATTCGGCGCACAAAGCTGGTTTCTTTCATTTTAGTCGCCGAGTAGATTCCCTATTCGGCGCACAAAGCTGGTTTCTGTCATTTTAGTCGCTGAGAAACGGCATTTTTCCGCTTCAGCAGAATCTCAGTTGTAACCATGCACCGTGTATTTAACATTCAAGTCTTTCCCTATTCTACCAAGTTGGTTGCCCGTCGAGGGCATTTTTCCCCCTAGTTTATATTTATCTCTGATTTCCTATTGATTATTGAGCCCTCTGAAAGAGCCGCCACCTTGATACTAAAATGAACTTAAATTTTGATTACACTTAGATTACATACTTAAGGTGGTGGTATCTTTTGTGGAGTGCTTATGTGGTGATTGTTTTGAAACGCTGTATAACTTTCGCAATTTTAGGAGTTGGAAAAAGCTTTATACATCGTTTTAAAGCTTATTATCTGTGCATTCACACGAGCTTACGAAACTGGCAAAATTAGCAAAAAAATTAGCAAAACTATTCTGACATAACGGCTAAATATAGACCAAAAACCATAGCCAAACCAAGAAAAACGTCCCTCCGCAGAAGTGCGAATTTTGACTCTGCCAAAAATCTCAGGAATCTGTTGAGTAATTTTTGAGAAATCGATGTTAAAAACAAAATTATCGCAGTTTTGCCAAAATGGTTTTTCAGCCAAATTTCTAGCTAAAAGCAATAAGGTCCGGCTAATAGGCATTCATAAAATGTACATTTGTACGCTGTATCGATTGAGTATAAATAAGCCAACTTTGTCGTTAACATGAGCCAGTAATTTAAAAAACTGATTTCCTCGAAAAAGCCATTTTTTATTCTCAAAACAGTTTTTTGGTTATACTGACTTAATCACTGAAGATAGCTCAGAGGTTGTACAAACCAAAATGTTCATTTTCGTGTCCTCGTTCCGGCCACAACAACCAATCCAGTGTCTTGTCTACCTACCAGGTGCCTAAGGCCAAAAACAAAAACTTTCTTATCTTTCCCCTAAAAATACGGGACTGGTCCCAGAATGTTAAAGAGCACGAAAATAGGTTATTTCGTAAGTTTTAGCTATTTTCGTAAAGGATTAAAGCCATATGAGTCAAAAATACCAGAAAGGAAACCAGCACTTTAAATAAAGCATTGTGTGTATTAGATTTGCGAACTTGCATGATTTGTCTGATTTAGGAAAATCATATCCTAAAGTGGAAGCTTCGGCGACAGTGAAAGCCATGAAAGTAGTTTCGGCACTGGAAGAAGCCGCAAAAATTGGTTGTACAATTGAACTGAATTTATGACGTTTTGTCTTCTAGTCCCTATAGAATGTATGCAGTTTGCTAATAATTCAGTGAAAAAGTGAAAATAAGAAAAATCGATCCATGCTATCAAGCGTGATTGAGAAATCACACGAACAAACAAGTAGTATAGGAGAGATGAAATGGACCACTTTGGGATCAAAAACCGGTTCCTTTTTTGGATCAACCCAGACCTGCCAAAATTTAACACTTAGCTGTCATTAACTGTCAATGACAAGAATTAATTGGTTGAATTAATGTTCTGGCTTAGCATCTGTCTGGTGAATTTTAAACTTGTGGTTAGGCTTATGTGGCTTATTTGTGTCCTACCATCTGCCCAATTGTGGACTAGTGCTTAGTGCCTACCATCTGTTCAATTCTTGTGTATGCTCAGGACTCTATCAAAATTAATTGGATAGCTCAGCCTTAATTGCTTTTGAATGGATTCCTTAATAGCTTTTGGTCAAAATGTTTAATTCCCCATGAAAGATTAATTACTTCTGGATTCAGTTTTTAATTCCTCAAAGCTTAAGAGAGATTATGGGTTAATATAGGATTCTTCAAAACATAGTTGCATGGATGATTAATGAGTTTTGGGCGAATTTTCAGTTCCTCAAAGCTTGGGAGAGAGCTTCTGTGGGTGAATTTCTGATTCCTCAAACATAATTGTAGGAAAGATTAACAGCTTTTGGGTTGATATATAATTCCTCAAACTTAATATCCTTCGGGCTAATGTAAGACAAAGATTATACGATTAATTACTTTTAGGGTAATATAGAATTCCTCAAAACTTACGTGTACTTAAGATTAACGACTTTGGGATAATTTTCAAATCCTCAAGGCTTATGAGAAACTAATTAGGTGGGCTAATTTTGGATTCCTCAAACATAATCACTTGAATGATTAATGATTTTTGAGTGAATTTCTGATTCCTCAAAATTTAAGTGCATGAAATTTTGGGTAAATGTTGGATTCTTGAAAGGTTGTGTGATATTTGGGTTAATTTTTCGATTCCTCAACTTTATATTTGGGCTAATATAGGATTCTTCAAACTGAGTTTCTTGAATGATTAATGGGATTGGGCTAATAAATGATTCCTCACATTAATATTTTGGGTAAATTTTCCTTGATGACTAATTGTTTTAATTTTCGATTCCTCAATGTAAAGTATTTGAAATTTTGGGCTAATCTAGAATTCCTCAAATGGTGATGTGAGAGTTGAATCCTCACAGCCAAGAAATTTTGGGTTTATTTTCAATTCCTCAATTCTAAATCGGCTTTTGGGTTAATTTTGGATTCTTGGTGAATTTGCGTAAATCCTTAACATTTCCGCTTACATGTTTAACTATAGAATAAAATAAAAATAAATGCTAAGTTGCAGTGAAATTCTAGTGTTAACTTCCAGTGGAATAAAACAAAATAAACGGAAAGTTAGCGCGGAAATTTTGACACACACTGATAGAGCACATTCCCAACACCACTGCTTGACACTTTCAACCTCATAGACCAGCCAATTAGTTAGCAATAATTAATTAAAGTTTGAGCAAAGTAACGAAAATTGCCAAAATTAAGGTGACAATAATTTTCCCACCGGAATTTAACATAATAAACTTAAACTTATGATTATAGTTTTGTTACACACCTATCAAGCACACTCCCAGCAACACTGCACGACACTTTCAACCTCATACAACAACTAATTAATTAGTAATAATTAATTAAAGTTTGAACAAAGTAACGAAAATTGTCAAAACTTAGGTGCCAATAATTTTCCCAGCAGAATTTAACATAATAAACTTAGTTATGATTATAGTTTTGTTATACACTTGTAGAGCACACTCCCAACAACACTGCACGACACTTTCAACCTCATACAACAACAAATTTGTTGGTAATAATTAATTAAAGTTGGAGTAAAAATGGAAAAAATAGTGAAAATTAAGACGACCAAAGATCCTGAAATAATATGGAAAAAACCATGATGTATAATAAAGTTGTTGCTGGGATAAAAATCATTCTTTATAAAACAATATCTTTTTGACATTTTCTGCATAGCGAATAGTATAGACAATTAGTCAATGAATATACTATACAACTGCTGCATGTAAAATACAATTACTTACATCACTATTTTTTGATTTTTGACATATATATTTCGAATTTTTGACAATATGGGTTTTTATCTTTATTGCGCAAAGTAATTTTATACAAATGTTTACGTTTACACTAATTGCACCATTGTGTAGGGGGTCTAGAGTTTATAGAACGTCTGGGTGGGGCTCGGGAAGTTCCAGGAGGCGGCATAGGTAATTTTCCATTCGCTCCTCTGCCGTTACAGGGAAGCAGTATGGACGGGTACACTCATCCCGTTCTTCCTTGGATTCGCACGCTGCCTTTGTACGTTCGCGACAAAGGACACGGAGTTCCCCGATCTGGCGCCAATATTCGAGAACCGGGATGATTCCCGCTTCCAAGCAACTTCGGAGGACTTTTAACTCCCTCTCAATGTAGGTGGGCATGTGGTTCTCCCATTCCCGGGGTAACAAAGGAATATCTATTCCCATTGGGGGAAGGGGGTCCAAATCTGGGTCCAGATGTCCTGAATCGGATGAGGAGTCACCTTCGGGGCCTATTTCTGCACCATCGATCGCCTGGTTATCCTTCCCTACTTGGGTGACACGGTCATATTCCATCTCCTGGCTATTCTGCATCATTCTTCTTCCTGAAATTGTCTTACCATTTTATCACTATAATCTCTTGCTATAATCAATGAAAATTGCCATCCTTATTAGCAATATCAAATCAATTGGACTTAACAAATCAACCATAACCCAACACAAAGCGTTTTGGTGCTGTTGAAACAATTTCATTTGGTTTACATTGGTGGCATTTTGCTAATAGTTTTTAACTAAGATATTTGTAGGACAATTTTAACCAATTTGGGACTGGTCAGACTCACAACAGAACCACAGATATCTGTCACAAGTGGTTGCTTAATTTTGGCTTCAATAGGCTAAAATCATAAAATCATAATCATAATAAT
>JASAND010028442.1:0-26580 GCA_030248195.1 Trissonchulus latispiculum | reverse complement strand
CCCTCTTTTTGTGACAGTGTCATATTCAGTTTGCTGACACTCTCGCAGTTGAATTGAAGGCTTCGTGGCAAACAGTCGAGTTCAACAATTGGTAGTAGTAATATCATGTCAAAATACGCTGCAAATTTGTATACTTGGTCTGCTATCTGTTTGTTTACATCGTGTAGTTTGCCTTTTACAGCAAAACAAAACTAATTTGTTTTATGTAGTCAGGGCGTGCGTGTGCCACGATTCGGTCACATTAATACAGTCGCAGAATGCGAGACATCAAAGAAAAAGACATAGCAAACTATAGCAAACTATAACCTACAAGCAGACAAACCATAAGCTACAACAGCTTCTTAGCAGCAGCCGCAAACATTTTGCTTTAGAACAAATTTGAAGTGTTCTCCTGGATTTTCAATCACGGCATTGCCATCACAATATAAACAATATTCATCTTTATCATATTTAAGAAATTACATTACTAAAAACTGCTGTACTACAGTTACTTCATTCTGTTGATGAGCTGTGAGTTTCTTTCTTCTCTACAGTTTTTTACGATTTGACGAGAAAGAGTTCGAAAGAGCACTCCGATTACAATTGTAATTTCAGCAAATGAGACTGCAGAACCGCCAGTTAAGACGGCCAATGCTCCGCCAGCACTGGATACAACTTTGAGCAACTAAAACATGCGTTAACTTAGAAGACAATAAGCAATAATTGAAGAAGAAACAGAAGAACTATAAATACAATATTTCAATGAAAACAACCTTTCAACAAAACAAAATGAAAACAACACGGACGACGACATAATTATGCAGGTAACAAAGTTCTAAACATGTCATTGATACCATGTAGCACTTACTTCATGAACATAGTGTTCTTCATAAACAAGATACGTTCCGGTATTCAGATAAATCTGCACAATGCTGGTATTCCTAAAGTTTTGACAACGCACAAGTTTGCAAGAAATGGTACCATAAGCACATTGATGGGGCATTCAATTTCCAAAATACACAAATGGTTCACTCAAATTTGAAACAGACGATTTGAGTAATTCCAAATTTCAGTTTGAACACATACCCCTTCAATGAACGCACTTTCATTACCGTATCTGTATGCTTCTGAAAAAGAAAAGGTAGTATTTTTATTAAGTTAATCAAGCTTCTGCTATTTTATAGATCAACAAACAAATTGGCCTTTTAATGACTGGCATTAGAAAAATAAAACAGGCATTCCACAGTTTTCGTTGAAGTGGGACACTTCGCCTCACCTTAATTGCTCCTTTGCAATAAAAGAAGGACAGATTAATTGTTACTGAACAGTAGGGTGGAGATGCCCTACTGTAGTGTTTGAGGACGGCCTGAGATTTGTATCCCGCCGGCTGGGATACAAATCTCCAATCAGAAATTTACAAAATAGAGAAACTAACCGTAAAATGAACTCCAAATCTAGTTATCTAGTTATCTAGCTAGTTTTCTATGCTATGCTGTGCTATTTTTCTAAGATAACATTCGAAAATAAACATCTTACAAGTTATAATACTGCACTGCAAATTGCTTTAGGCCGGTAGCCGGCCGGCCGGCTAACCGGCCGGCCTACGGAAGTCACCGGCCGCCGGCCGGCCGGCCGGCTCACCGGCCGCCGGCCGGCCGGCCGGCTCACCGGCCGGCCGGCTCACCGGCCGGCCGGCTCACCGGCCGGCCGGCCGATGGGCTCGGCCGGGCCGGCCGGCGATCGGCCGGCCGTCAGCCGGCCGGCGGCCGGCCAGTGAAACCCCGGCCGGCCTCAAACACTACCCTACTGTGTATATTTGTTTTACGGTTTGAAAAGATTATTTATCAAAAATTAATGCCAGCTTATGAATCTTGGTTTGCTGAAAGTCCATTGTAGTTAATAATTTGTGCTTGAAATACCATTTTCTTGTAGCATTTTCAAAGATTTGCATCTATTACCCAGTTATCTTTCAGAGTTCTGTTTCAAACATTTCTTAAATTTGGTTGGCTGGAGGTATGTCGTGTGATTCTGTAAGCACAATGGCCGCCTTCATCCTTCCAACTTTCCATCTAGTTAGGTTTTCGTGCAAAGCAGTGGGGTTTTCTCAGTTGGGTTTTGCTATCCAATAATCGTCGAGCTTATTACTTTTATTATTCTGCTCTCCCACTGACCCACCCATGAGCTTCTGGTCTCCGAATTATGAAAGTAAAAAGCATCGTCACCTGGCATATTGATTGATGAGGGGTGGCTTCCGAGGTCCGAAAAGGATACTTTTGGCGTTGTTGTCAGTATTTGGCATTTATGATTTGTTGCAAGATCTATTTTATGACAATGTTTCTTGATGGATCTCCTTGTCGTAGTCTGAATTTGTTATTTTTATACCAATTACTTTTTATATCGGCAAATTTGCAATACGGCAACTTGGCCTACTGTTTTACAGCTAAGAATGGTTTTTGATTTTGAAACAAATATCCAACTTAATTAAAAAAGAAATAGTAACACAACAATAACAATTTTGTATTAGTTCGGTTGGTAGGATCTAACACGGGGTCATTGTTGAGGTTAGACTCAGCAACCGCTATTACGTTGAACTAGGTTTTAAAGTAGTCAGTGATCTTAGGCGAAACTTGTTATTTGTCGGCTTGGAACTCCAGTTCAGGTTGCTTATCCATCCTTCCAGAACAGCGCCCCGCAAAGGTTTTGCAGGGCTTTAGTAGGTTTCGTTACCACCAGCCGTACTCTCAGTGTCAAGTATTGTTTCGTCAGTCAAATCTTATCTTACGAACACATATTGCATTTGTTAAATACCTGTGATAGCAAGTAGTAATTCATCTAAACGAATGATAAAGCCTTTTGTTACTGTTGTGTGTAAACCCTGGTTTTGTACGATGGGTCATCAAAACTGTCTAAACAGCAGTCTGTCTTATGTAATCAGTAAGTGTGTATCTGTTTTCGAGTACTACTGTTTTGAATGGCAAAACGTTTGGTCGTTTGGAGTACGGTTGGTCTGCGGACACGAGTCTCTTTGTACTTATTAGCAGTAAATTATTGGTATTCTTCCCGATCAATAAATCAATGTAGTCTGTAAATTCATGATGCCTTTATTGTTTTTCCATCAGGGTAGGCTTAGCATAGGGGCCTAATTTTGTGAGCAGTTGCACCCTAGGTCCAAATGCAATAGATGCGCCTCTTTAATTTCCGGTTTGATACCGGACAGTCAGTTAATACATTGATTATAGTAATAAGAACTCTATATTCAAATCTAACATAAGCGCTACCTACTCTCCACATTACCTGCAAATAGGAAGTCATGAATGTTGTGCTTCTTGTGATATCAAAGTACGCGTGCCTAAAACATGGCCATTCAATTCAATCAAACCGATTCAATCAGTTCAAACTGTACATTTATAGCGAACTCAAATCTGCAGGCTATGACAAGGTTTGTTGACAACCTATTGACATAAATTCGTGTTTTATGTGTTGAGTCATGATGTCAATATACTGTAGTTTCGTAAATTTGACATAAAAACGCAGTGGGTGCCTGCGAAAGTGTACCTTAAAAATATGCTGAAAGCATGTAGTGCCGTCATTCAACATATTCGAAGGGAAATTTTCAACAACGTTATCGGGATTGTGATCTGATTTCAAATGAGATGTCTGTGTTGTTATTTGAAATACTCCCCGAACAGTACCGTGCGGCAACGTTAAAGTATGTTATTGTTTTCGTAATTCTGCAATGAAATTGCTACCTCAACATACATGTAAGTGCAGCCGATTGCATTGCATAACCACCATTTTGTTGGGACATGCAATAAATTTGAACGTTTCTTTACCCAGGGGTAAAATCTGAAATTCTCGTACAAGTTTTCTGTGTCAATAAATTAATTGGCCCAACAAAAATTGTTGAAAGATTCAAATTTAAGCTAAGCTGTTGAATTCGATTCGAAAATTCGATCAAATACAGGAAGCTTTTTGACTATCCCAAATGAAACGATACTATTGATTTGAACAAATTGAAAAATTAAAAATTATCTGAACTGCAACGCTTTGGCATGTTGAAAACAGAATTTGCTAATGTTGAGAACATGTTCACGTCTTATTTTTCAAGATCGCAGCTGCCCACCTTGTTTTAAAGTTTTAACAAACCTGCACGACATTTGACAATTACACTGTTGAAACCAAGTGGAAGAAGAGTTGCGATAATCGCCAACTTTCCAGACGCAGTGCCCTAAACGTTAATGCATTTTGCTAATTTTATAAATAAAAACAGATAGACCTTATAGAATTCCAATACCAAATAGACAAGATAAACTACGCTTTGCCCGTCCTTGAAGCAAAAAATGGAGTGAGGAACCGGTTTACGTTTACCAGTCTACGCTATGGATGAATCGTTGAATCTTTTTGACTGTGGGTTGGGCAACATAACTCAGTGTTCAATACTACGTTGCAATTGCGACAGCAGTGAACGGTTTAAAAGTAAAAGTCCCGGTGACAGCAGCCCCATAGCACATGGAACAAACACAGCCTGTTATAGTCTAATTGTAATGTTTCCCAAAATGCACTAAACATCCACCAAATATACGAACAAATGTCTGGGTCGGAAACACAGGATGTTGTGGCATTCGTGAGATGTTGTGTCGATATGCGAGCATCAAAGCAATTACATTGTTGAAATAAGAAATCTTGATAGCACAGCAGATAGCAGTTCTAGAAGAATGTAGTCATTTAGTTTGGCTGTGTTGACGAGACATAGTCGTGCAATTTTGGGTGGTATTTGTGGTATTGGTGCACAGAGTATTTCTAGAGGGTACGTAGTCGTCACCAATATGAAGTCCGTTACTCCTTGTATTAATCTTAGATCCATTGGACTGGGGAAATGGGTAGGGGGAAAATGCTGGGTCAATCAGATGGTACCGACTGACATAAAGTTTTAGCTACAAAACGCGAAACGTGTCAATGCAGAAGCATTTTCCAAGAAATTGCGAATACCTGTTTAATTCCTGAATTCAAATAGAATTTGCAAATGCTCTCACCTTTACATTTTCAGCGGTCGTCTCCTCCCTCGAATACCAAAGCTGGTAGGAGAACTGTTAATATATTGAAGCAAAAGCAGGTACAGTACTCACTCAATCAATGCCCTAGCTTATACATGTTTTCACAGCTGGTGGGTAATGTTCGCCTACGATGAAAATATCTTCGTTTCACCTCTTGGTTTCACTAACATTGAGAATCTCACTAAAGGTTAATGAAAATGTAACTTTTACTTCAACACTGCTTGCATCTTCTTGCACTCTAGATTCAGCAGTACAATGCCGGGATCCAGAGCTCAGTCTTTTCTCCACCTTCTGAAAACAAACGGAAGCACACGGAATTATGTGGCCAAAATTAAATTTTTTGCAAGAAACCATTAAAATTGTTAAACTGGAGCGTACAGATATCGCTTTCATTGAATATAATTTATTAAAAATTTCAATCTTTAAAATTTTTGAAATTTCAATGATTTTAGAATTTTTTCTTCTACTTCCACCAACATCTCAAAATGCTTCCGCTATCTCTACAACGGCCTTAACTGTAAAGATCAAGGGAAATTACCGCCCATAATGCTAACACGATTACTGCTGTATACCGGCCGCGTTTTCCTTTGATCCTTACAGTTAGAGCCGATGTAGAGATTGCAGGAAGCATTTTCAAATATTGGTGCAATGAGGAAAAATGCTCCGCTCTACTGATTCTACCGAAAAGTTCTAAAAAAATCAAAACTTTTGAAATTTGGAATTTAAACAACTTAAGTTCCTGTACCTTTTTGAAATCACTGAGTCTCAGGCAGTACCTAAGCTGCTAAAATTTGAGAACCTTTGGATCATCCAATAGCCCCCGAACATAAAATCATTTCATTTGATATTTGCCGCTTTTTGCAAATTTGACTGGTTATTACTCGCGATTCGCTCAACGCAAAAGTTTTTCGATTAGATTTTCAGGACCGCCTAGGCGCCCGCTTTCACCTGATATATGTGGTATTTTAAATTTTGAAAGTCGATTTTTTTAAAAATACCACTTTTTGACTAAAAATTTCGGCAAAGCAGATTTAGCAAAAGTAAGTAAAAATAACATAATCATAAAATTCAAGCTGAGCTGAATCCAACGATCTAAAGCTTTTGTTGTTACGACTAATATTGATTTTTAAACAATATCCCTTATTTCAGCTGGTTTTCAACAAAAGCTTTATATCGTTAGGTTCAGCTCAGCTTGAATTTTATGATTATGTTATTTTTACTCACTTTTGCTAAATCTGCTTTGCCGAAATTTTTGGTCAAATGTGGTATTTTTCAAAAAAATCTACTTTCAAAATTTGAAATACCGTATATATCAGGTGAAAGCGGGCTCCTAAGCGGTCCTGAAAATCTAATCGAAAAACTTTTCCGTTGAGCTAGTCGCGAGTAATAACTAGTCAAAGTTTCAAAAAGCGGCAAACATCAAAGGAAACGGGAAAAACAAAATTTTAGAATAAAATGGTTATTTCTCAACCGATTTTTTCGTTCTTGTGTCAATCAATGCGTCTTCGGATGGGAAAAGTTTTCTGAAAGAATGAGCTGAATAGCTTGAACGGTCCGGAAAAATTCCCCGATAAGCAGATATTTTAAAATTCTTGAAATTTTAAAAAATTTTAAATTTTACGTAAATGTCTGTCTCGCTGCAATAATTCCGAAAATATATGGTTTTATGGGGTTACGACGTATATTTAGTTCACTGGAGGCCTTATAAATTTTGTACACACATTTTTGTGACAGACTTTAGTTTGAAGGTGATAAGCCGTAAGGGAGCAAAGCATAGTGTTTGCTCTGATGCCAGAGAGCATGCTATTAGCATGCACTCTTGGTTGGATATAAACAGACGCCGTCGCATCAAGCTTTGCTTGCACCCGCAGAATTACTACTACAACTGATTTCTTACTACTATTACGAATCAATAACGCAAAATCAATTAAGCAAAAAACCGGTAAACCAGCGTTCAAGTAATGCTTACATATGTTACACCGAAAGTGGATACAGTGCCTGACGACACAATAAATCCATTGGAAAGAGACGAAAATGTTTCGCTTTTGCCATGCAGAAGCAGTTTTATCCCAGTATTCTTCTGATCTTCGAAAATACTCCTCGTCGAGGTATTAACGGTTAGTGTCAAGCCTAAAACAGTTCAAAGTCTGCTGCTCACTTTTTACAAAGACCCATGACACCTGAAACTAAAAAATTGGGAAATATTTAGTCTACTTGAGGAATAATATTTGATTAAGTTGAGTCTGCCATTATTGCAATCTGGTTTGTAACATTATACCATGAGTTTCGCCAGCAGGTACTTGTTTGAGTGTCTCTATGCTGAAGCAGTCTCCTTGATTTGGATCGAAGAATGGCACATTTCGGATTATCCTAAACATCAGGATGCTTAAAAATGAAAAAGTAAAAAGTAGTGATTTTGTTTCCGCATAAGCTAATTGACTTTAAGAATTTCTTAATCTCTAACGTAATGTTACGTCATTTGGTTTTTACAGTCGGTGCTCCGGTTAGGGGTAGTGCCAGCTTAGAACGTATGCGTTTTTGAGGGAAGGGGGATGCTGACACTGAATAATTGCCATAGCAACTTCTCGAGGTGTTCTTCAAGGCTGTCAGTACGTTCATTACGTCCACCGTAATGGAGGTGCTGTGGTAGCTCCACCAAGCAGGCGGCCACCCCTTGACAATCTCGATAAATTGCACAGGAGGGATATTTGAAACACGGTGCTAGAGCTTATCCTTTACTCAAGCTCCAGACTTGACATGATCCTCCACTTATAGCACAGTAAGAGACCACTGCGAGGTTCGTCATTTGTTTTCAAAACAGTTTGTGTAAGTTAGTTTTTTGAACAACGGTGAATACTTGATTCATTGAATAAGATCAAAATCGTTGATTAAAATTATTATGCTTGATCTTATTCAATGATTAACTTCGGATTAGTCTCAGGGTTGTCTAGTTTAAGTTTTAGGTTTTGACTGTGTGATTTGCACTGTGGAAAACGAAATTTACAGAGGATACCTTTCTGAGCAACGAAGTTCACCGAGAGAACATGAAAGGACGAGCGACGAAAAGTTAACGTGGGGTTGTATGGAAGAGTCCTCTGATCGAAATTCGTGGTCAACATAAACAGTCATTGCTTCCATGGCATATCTCAAAAATCCCGTCTAACAGCAAAAAATTATGTCATTTAACACATGTAATAATTGTCATTGTCGTTGTTGACAAACGTTATCCTTGTAATCATGATTGGCCTTGTCTTATTTTTAAGCCACAAAACGAAAGCTAAATGCTACTTTGAAATGGAGTATTAGTTACCCCAACCTGACGCTCTCGGATATTATAAAACAACAATTACTCCATATACGCTCCTTACTTCAAGCAACATAACTAATGAATGGAATATATTACAGAAAAACATAAATGCATACCATAACTTGAAGACTGGCCAAGTAGTCCCTAATTTCTTTGAGAGATACGTAGTTAAATAGTATGGCCAGGTCTTCTATGGAAAAGGCGCCAGTATCAACCCACTGCAGTATTGCTAAATCCGGAGCATCATTTCGCCAAGTTTTCAAAGCTATAAGCATTGGCTTAGAATACATAATAAATGATAAAAACAAATGTTCTGGACAAATAATATATTAAATGAATACACTAAAGATCATATTGTGAACATGCTGGAACATAACTTGAAAAGGATTTTGTATTCTTAGGCAATGGTTGAAGCAACCAATATTAAGAGAAGTATGGTGTGAGTACTGGAATATTTAAAAATGTGTTAGGGTGAGGGGTAGTGTCAGCCTATAACGAACGCATCTTTGAGGGAAGGGGACTGTTGACACTGAATACTTGCAATAGCAACTACTCGAGGTGTTCTACAATGCTATTACAACGTGCATTACATAAACCTTAATGAAGGTTCTGTGATAGTTCCACCTGGCAGGCGGCCACCTTTTAACAGTCTCGGTAAACTGCCCAAGAGGGACTTGAAATAGGGTGCAAGAGCTTATTTCATCAATTTCCTAGACTTTGCATGACTTTTACATTTACTTTAGTCATCCTCCACCTATAGTGCAGTAACAAACCACTGTGCTATCAGATGCTCTTGGTTTACTTCGAGCAGATGGCTTCCACATAACAATACTCAGTCTCACCGTTTATGGTTTCGTTCCTGAACGACGCAGAAATACAACCTTCTGACCAGTCATCCTGAATTTGGCATATGATATGAGTCATGAAATATTCTGCGTATTCGACAAATCTCATTGAAACTGTGTTGAAGTAGTAAGTGCTGCTGCTACCTCTCCTGTTCCCATTCAACATTGTCTGCCAGGTTTGCCCTTTAGCGACTTGAATGTATCTATTCACAAAAATATCTGTTGTATTTACGAATAGCTCACCACAAACTATTCAATAGCAGGAGGCGAGATGAGAAACGAAGTTTAGCTGCTGCACAAATCATGCTTGCGTGAAACTTTAATTTATGCAGCAGTCACCCCCGAAAACGTCCAGCATTTCTACAACCGCACAATATACAGTTGTGGATACACAAACTGTGAGAAACTGTATGTTGAATAATTAATATAGCCATGTAAAGTATTAGTTATATGCAGTTAAGAGCTGTAGTCTACACGTGTACTTATTTGGAAACCTTGGAATGCAGGAATCGCTCCAAATCATGGAAACAACTTTCTTCTCCGGATTTACAACATACGAATAAAAAACATCTTTAACACCAGTAAGGCACTGGAACCTACAAAAAGGAAGAAACGCTACAAAAGAAGGGGGGCTGATCTGAAAAAGTTCAAAACTTCACAAGTGCGTTTGGCACAAAATCGTTTCATTTGTAACAACCTGAAAAGGGGACATTTTCCTTAAAATAGTATTTCCAAACCTTCCAGAAGGTGACCTTCGAATCCATAATAATAGGTCTCAAAACAATATGTAAAGAGGGTCGCACAAAAATGACAAAAATTCCAAAAATGGTAAATGAAAATATCTCACAAGCCATTCAACCTAGGAAGCTGATTTTTTAGAACGGTTTTGTTGCATGAATCAATTCCAGTAGTCAGGTTTTCCGTCCGACCTATCCATCCTTCCCTGGCTTTTTTGCCGTCTGCAGTTTTTCGTTTTGCCGTCCAACTTTGCCGTCATCCACCGGCGTACGAATGACGACATCCGTCGTGCATGCCTGAACCAACATACTGTTCCATCACTGGTGGCTGCCAGACGCCTCCGTCGGTTCGGACATGTATAACGAATGGGAATAGACCGCCTGCTCAGATCAACTCTTTTCACACCCAGGCCGCCGACTTGGCTGTCTTCTCGGACGGCTCCGAAGAAGATGTAGATTAACTTGGTGGAAAGCGATCTTGCCCATCTAAAACCAGCTTACGGCGCAGCAGTGTGGGCTAGAGACTGGTTAACGACCTGTCAACACCTAGCGGAGGATCGGTTGCAGCGCAGAAGAATCGTGGAGGACGGGATGGCAAGCCATAACCGCACCCGCGGTTGGAGGCATAAGTGCAAGTAAGTGCAAGAGTCGCATCGGTACAGTCCTCGGTATAGACTGTAGACTTCTTTCTTATCTTATCTTAATTTCTTATCAAAAACTTGGTCCTTGTGCATTTTTGGTGCCCCCAGCACATTCCTGTTAGCCATTGTGCTTCCCGACTCCATGTATCTGTGTCGGTACCGACAACAGTCCTAGAAGTGGGTGGTCAAGTGGCCAAAAATGTTAATTTAGATATGGAAAAATTTTTTGTCACAGGAAAACCCGGAGTGCTGCGGTGGGGTTGGGAGGAGGTCCTAGGCGGTGTGCTCGTGGATGTGTGTTTGTTTGTCTGTGTGCGTGCGTGTGTGCGTGGGCATTGGTAACAAAAATAGTCCGCAGAACGTAGCTTAACATGTGTGAGTTGCGTGATGGGCTACGTAAAATACTTGTTGTGAATGTATATACGCAAATTAGAAGCGTGATAATTTGAAGGCCTTTTAGGCTCATATAGATAGTACAGTACGACAGGTGCTGTGTCAGTGGTGAGCTTGCTCATCTCACTGGGCAAAACGGAGCCTTGCAGTACTGCAATTAGATGAGTTGCAAGGAAATCAGTCAAACAGCAGTAGTACGATACTGCGTCTCACTCAACAAGAAATTTAAATACTCAAACACACACATTGACTCTTTTCTGAGGATCATGTTTGTTACATGTCCAGCATACGAATTGAAGTTCGGAAATTTTTTGAAATGTCTGGGACTTTGAGCAATTGCATAGAAAGATTTCGTGAAAAACTACCAATATTCTTATTTCGTATAATATCCGTATCACTGATCAAACGTCCTGCAAGTGGAAGCTAACTTGTAGTTGTGGAAATCCGCCAGCTGCCTTCCATCAATAAAGAAAGGTAAATGCGCGTTCACAGACAGTGTCTGGCAAACATTTTCTGCATTCCAAGGTTCTACAAAAGGAATCCCGTTGCTATCGTTGAAAGATATGGCGGAGTTGCGCAAGTCTTCGCTCACCAGGATATACTTCGCTCTATCACCCCGATGCCAAGATAACTTGCATGTGTCTAGAGCAAACGTAGGACTACTTCTCAGACTAGGGTAAAATAATAAGAAATGGAATAAGTAATTCTACTACCATTACCATGCTGCTAAATTTCTGCGTGCACTTAAGCACAGCCTACACAGTTGGTGGAAATTTTTAGTCCCGTCAATTCTATTTAGTTTCTGTAACCGTTTCGTTAATACATACAGTACACACATGCACACGCATGCACCCACGCGCACAAGCACTCACACACACACACACACGCGCGCGCATACACACACACACACACACACACACACACACACACACACACACACACACACACACACACACACACACACACACACACACACACACACACACACACACACACACACACACACACACACACGTGCAAACACATACGCACACACAACCACGCACGGACTGCCGAGATGAAGGCTCTCACCATTAATTCCCTCCATTGCAATCATCGTTGGATCTGTATGATTAATTTCCAAACCTTTTCTTCGAAGGTCATCCTGAAAACATTGTGTAGTAGCGTAAGCAGAGATATTGCAAAATATATGGGATATAAGGATCACCAAGAGTTATCTTCATCATTTCCTTGTACTGCTAAACTTATTGAGCCAGTAAATACCTGAGCAGGGAATGCACAGCAAAAACTGTTGCAAGCGGCTCATTAGTTTCCCAATGTTTTTCTGTGAGCTTGTTGTTACTATAAAATAAGGTCTCTGAAAGTGTAGTGTTTAATGCTTGATTGTGTAACAGTGGTGTCACTTATTTGTTTCACATCCAAAGCATTTTAAAAAATTTATTTTAAAGCACTCGTTTGCTATGTTCTAAATCGCTTATATCGTTCATCCGTATTATCGCCATTTGACAATGTTAATATTGTGTCACACACCGCAATCTTCGCCACATCTGTCCATAACAGAGCTGTTTTAATGAAGGGATTGTAGTTGCATATCGTTGTAACAGGAAAGAAAGCATCAAAAAATATTTGTTTCTTGACCGTAGTGGCACCACTTTGCAGCATCCTGGCCATTTGATATATCAAAATCAATACTAAGGACATTGTGGCGATGGCCAGCACTGTTCCTATTAGCCTGAGTTGAGCCAATCCGGATACAACAAGTTTAGCCGCATGTACTGATAGCTAAGAGACCGAATCCATTACGTGAACAGATTAACTTATACTTATATGCAATTTAGCACGATTAATAAATAAAGAAATTAAAGTATTGCACAAATCTAATCGGTCTTTCAGACACATCAATTGTACAATTTGTGAAAGTTAAATTTTTTCGAAACAGCTTTTTTAAAAGTTGAAACAGTTTTTGTTTGCATATCTAAATGAATTAGTGATAACAACATCCAAATATGAGCATTCACTTGAGAAAGATAATGGAGGTCTGCGAAAAAACAAATTACGATGAAGGATGACGAAACCCGACCATTAGCATTAAAAAATTGGTGGGTCGCTAACACACTAAGCTAAACGAATGATTTCGCACGTTAGCTTGCCGGCTGGCGATATGAAAAAGGTGCGTGCTTCCGAATAAAGTTCATATGCACATACAGACAAAAGTCTTGAACTCATGAGTCCACTTTGGTTACATAATGCAGCGTATTTAACGGTTTTGGACACTGATTTGTCGAATACGTTTAACCTGGACATTAAAAGGCAGGAATCGAAACAGCAAAGTTGTCTGCGTGCGTCTGCACTGGAGTTTGATGAACGGTTGGAGTTCCCGACAGTAACTGCAGTTCCATCCCCTCACTGGGCAGTTTTGTTCAGATCTTTTGATTTCAACCATGCATATTTATCAAAGGAGAATCGATAATTGAAACTTACCCTATCATCAATGCTAATCGCGGATTTCATAACCATTAAAGTGCTAAACAGCGAGAAAAGAAATCAGTATAGGTATAATAACGAAGAAGCAGGACTAGTCGCTGCATCGTTAGCTTGAGAAAAACATTGCCTTCTTGTTTTCATTGAGTATTCGATTAGACTTTAAGCATTTACAACTTGAAGTACAGGTCCTGAGTGACCAAGCATCACTCGTTGAGACATGTATGAGACATTTAGCTAATGGAGCATGCAATTTCTCAAACTGTAGGTAACAAGTTTCTGAAACTGGGAACATTTTTCTTGTGTGTATGAAAGCTCTACAGTCCAAGTTCATATTTTTGGAAAATTCGCTCGTGCCTGTCTTGGCTCACCAAAGAATAAAACATCGCCAGACTTCGCTATTATTACACCATCTTAGCTAAATTTCAGCCTGCTTACGGAGAAACTCGAATTCAACTGGACCGCCTCTCAATGAATTTCTAAAATTGTTTTTCGCATATATTTGCAACCATCTAGATTGTTCATCTGCGGCTCAGAAAGAGAACTCATGAATTTAATTGAGGCTATTAATGCAAATACTAGTGACCTTGCCTTGGTGCACTTGGTAATTACAAATTAACCAGCTTATCAAACTCTCCTCCCTGGAATCAGTAGATGCTTGTTACAACTGTATATAGCATCCTATCGAAACATCATAGTTTTGTGAATAAGCAACAGGCGGAGGTAATTTCTTTGTTTACGGTAATGGTTCCCTCAAGCTCCAGCAAAATCTGTTATGAGCAGAAAAGCAATTTGAGCACAAATTTAAGCTGACTGAAAACTAGTGGCAACAAGTTTTAATTTGCTTCCAATACGCTTCTCTTGCTATCATTTAACTCATTACGGCATGCCTCTTTCCTATTTTTCACGTTCCCTTGGTTTTCCCAAGGCAGAAGCAGAAGCTTGGTTGACCCTTTAGTTATTAAAAGAGTTTTAAATAGGCTTACTAATGCCGTCCATGCAACCTCATGCAAAACCAGGGACTCTAAGCAGAATGGGTACCACGCAAGAACCTTCAAATATAGGCCGTTTTATTGTAAATTCTTTCATAGAATGACTGGATTCGCTCTACTCCAGAGAGCCCTCCCTCACAATTGGGATGTCTCTTAAAATCGCCTACCTGTCAGTTCACTTTCTCTAGCAACATGTGTACCTACCAACTAGAACTGTGACAGGTCACAGTTGCCTACAGGATAACAACTGTCCCTCAATCCCAACAATTGTGTACTTAGTGACCACTCATCTACGTACACAACTGTGTACTCTCATTTGTCTGGATGTGCATAAATCCAATCCAAAATGAAAGGGAGGATATAAGTTTCTGGTAGGACACTTCAATCACAGTATGTGTAAAGACAGGATGAAAGTGCGAGAGAGAACTTATTATTATAGAGAAATTTCCGCATAAAACAAATGGTAAACACAGATTGGACAGATAATCACTCTGGTTCAAGAAACTAAAGACCAAATACCCTTTTGGTTCATGACAGGATGGCAGGCAATCAACCCATTCAATATAATTTTATATTGAGACGTGGAAAGAAAATCGGTAAGAAAAGTCGCAGATGTGAAAGGACCACCAATCACGACCCAGCTGACTATGTACGTAACTATCACAGGGACTATACCAATAACGGGAAGCAGGTGAGAAACGAGAAAAATATGAATCTCAACACATGGAGCAAGAAATCAATAGCGAAGTTGTTCCTGCATTGGGCAGAACGCAAGAACCACCAACTGGATGATCTTGCATACGAAATATGCAAAGCTAAACTACACAATCAGATAACTAACGTTAAAGAAACAAACAGAAAACAGCTGTGTATCATACATTTCGCTAATAAATACTTTGACAAGGTCAGCCCTACCACGGTTATAAGCAACCCCCAAACCATAGAGAATCAGGTAACTTTGGCCAAACCAAAGATTGCCTACTCCTACAATATGCCGTTTGCCCTCAAATGTTTTAGTTACAAACAATGCTGTGAAGAAATTTGGATGGCTTGGTAACAGAACTAACCTACCCGAATGTGAATGTACTACATCGCACTTTAAGGATCCTCACCACCAACATGTAGTAACAGGTCAGCTGAATAGTTGAGGATTCTATTCTAAGAAGTGTTATGGAAAAAGGAACTAAGTACAGACTACGACGTAAGTTAGACAGAGAGGACTGTTACGAAGCCCTGAGAACGGGCTTGATTAAATATGCTAACAAAGCCGCAACCAAAACAGGTACGTCTATTAAGTGTAGTTTCAACGTATGGATAGAAAGCATTCTTGAACAAAGGAAACAAGTAAGTTTAAACTTATGGATAATATAGTAGATGAGGAACACCATCTTAAGGAAGCAGTAAGGAAATTACAGGAGAGGCTTGTTATCACGGTTGTTGATGAAGCTGCAAGAACTACGCCATTGGGTGTAAAAGATTCTACATGCAGCAACTAATGGTGGAAGTTACTCAAGCAAGGAGGAGTTGGTACTTATAAGTTTGTCGATGCTCCAGCCACAGACATAGTCAAACGTATGGTTAAAGAGAGCGGTAAGTTTGGAGCAAAGGTAACGAAAATAAACTAACAGTTACCGTACATACACTCACACCTAAGTTGTATAAGAATCCAACATATTATAGCGATCAAACGATGCACAAACCTTCATCTGAAATCCTGTGCTGGACACTGAAGAAGGTGTTGGTAAGTTGAAAAAACTACTGCGGAGCTATCGAAGCCAACCACGCAAAGGCAAAGCTGTACTGGATTATAGATAGCTCAAAAGAAGTGGTAAGGCGCATGGAGGAAATTACAAAGAAACGTATGGCCAAAAGTGTCTATACATTTGATTTGGGCAACTGTACACTTACACACTTACATTTCAGAGGTAGCAATCCGGAATGACACCCATTTTCTGGTGAGCAATAGACAAAATGCATAATGGTGCAGCCAGGCAAGGTCCCAGAATAATATATACGATCTGCTGAAATGGGTAACTAGCAGCACATACTTCACAATTGGAAATCGGGTTGCACACCGAAAAGTGGGAGTACCTATGGGCACTAATGGAGCACCATATATAGCAAATGCAGTTTCGTTCAGCGACGAATTTCAGTTTATCAAGAAAACGATAGCAGAGAAACAATTCCCGATATAGAGTGCACAGAAGCCTTCAGGTACATCGATGATATCACAGTCCTGGACGACAATGATTAAGGAGATATACCCAGACTGTCTAATCCTGAAAAGGATCAACAAGGACACCAACCAAGCAGAAGTTCTAGACCTAACAGTGACGATAAGTAATAACTAGTTCAACTACGGTATATACGACAAACGGGATGACTTCAACTTTGATGTAATCGCGATGCCTAACCTTTTAGGCAATATCGCAGAAAAATGCAGTTACGCCGTAATTCATAAAATCTGTCGCTATGTAAATTTATCTAATTCTTGTGCTTCTGTTGAATCCCGAGTTGAAAAGTTTATCGGGATCGTTTTGATTAAAGGCTACTCTAAAAACAAATTACTAAACCTAGTTAAAAGGTTGGAGAAAAACAAGGTTATTTCTACTAAGTTTGGTTTTAGGTTGGCAGGTCGGCTGAGGAAGCTGATAAGATACTATTAAGGACTTAATTGGCTACCTTTCCCTCGCAGTTCCGGAACTGTGGGCGTCGGAGTGTGCAAAGAAGCGGGGGGGGGGGGAAGATAATTTAATTGTGACTATCAAGGATGCAGTTGAGCACCCTCTCCCCCGGATTAGGTCCGCACCCCCAAAGTACCTAAGAGAAAAGATCAAGATATTCTGTGTCGGGCCCAGTTGAGACACATTAAGTTAAACCAGCTACTGAAAATAGGAGGAGCATGCCCACACGTATTTGTTGGATCACCTACTTTATTAATTATACGACTGAGTTATAAACTACTAATTCTGCATTTTTATTCGGTTTGTTATGTTATGTATTTCACCACATTATTATTTTTAATTTATTGATTTCATTGATAGTTGTGTAATGTCTTGGTTGCGTACTAACTGGACCTTAATTGCTTTTTGCTGTGTAAAAAGTCACGTAGATAACGCTCCTCATAGAGGTGAATCTCCATTATAAATGACGATGGGCTTTACCATTCAAATTGTGTAATACGGCATGCAGCTGGTACTTGACATGTGAAGTATAAACAAGTATCACAATTCACAATCAGTTTGACATTTAACAACATGGTAATTTGTGAAGGAAACAAACCTGCAAGCATCATAAGCAAACTACATGTTCTCAAACCAAAACAGCATACGGAAAACATAGTCATAAATTTAGTGTCAAAACATTTGTAGAAGTTTCTGTAGTTGTCATCAAATTGCATTTTATTATTCGTATGACAACTGATCGAAACTCTTGGTTTAGAGCAAAGTGACAGATTGGATGCGAAAGCCCATATGCGAAACGGACCAAATCGTAGGTTGCCCACACGTAGTACATAATTTCTTTACCAGCCCATGCATTTAGCCATGTGACTAATATTTGATACAATAACATGGCCATGAAAGCGAATGCACTCGCGCAACACTGAATAAATAGCTTTATCTCCATGTTAGACACATTTATCTGCAACGATCTTACCTTGAGATGAATTAATAGAAATGCGGACAGTACAATGCCCACAACTAAGAAAATAGATGACCAGTAATAGTATATTCTGCTCAACGTCAAGTTTGGATAAAAGACATCAGAACAGAAGCTTGATTTGGTTCCTTCGAAAACTCTGACACAGCTGACAATAACTAGCGGTGGCATCAAGCATATAATTACAGCAGTAGACATTCCAACCCTGGTGAAGATGAACTTGCCATATAAAGGCTTAAAGATGCTAGTCAATCTGCAAACTGCTACAGCTGTGTATAGTGCTACATTGGACATTAGGGCTACAAAATACAAATGATCGTGTGTTGTAGCGGTAAAAAACTCTAAACCCTGTGTTACTGGACCGCATGTTATCAGGCTTAAACCAAATAACACATAGAAGATCTGCGCTACAAAAGGATTGAATAGTGCGCAAAAATCGCAACAGGCAACAGTGACTGCTATTACCGCAAAAGCCTCTTGGCGCAAGGGCTTGTGCGCAATAAAAATTAGGATAGTACATAAATGAAAAATCTCTGTTATACTGTATGTCGTCAAAGCCAAGGAATGCTTACTAAGGATCGATGCTAGATAGTCTGTCGAGTAATCTGTAATAAAAGCAGTAATATGACTTTCATCAAGAGCATGTAAAAATATGGATGACACTTGGCATATCCTCTGCTATCAGAGCAGTAATTAAGCGATGTTTACTGACTATTAGGATGAAGCTACTCCTGCAAATTCAAAATTTGCAGCCTGATCAAAACCGACATTCAACTGCTCCATGTTTACGTGAATGAGCACGAAAACACAAGCTGTGTGTTTAATTTGTCTCTTCCAGCGAAAACCCAGCGTACAAATTACCTTCCAAGTGAAGGGTCCAATTTGCGATGGGGTTAGCCTGTAGTTAACAAAGCCTGCTGGCGCCTGCTTTGCTGCCAATGGCTTACTCCTATCTTTTATGTACTTTAAACCTGGTACATGGACACATTGATGAATATAGACCAAATTCAGCTCCAACAATACTGACTAGTTTAATTATAATTAAAATCATATAGCAGCTTAGTATTGTCAAGAGTGCATAATTACACTATACATTAGAAGAAGAGTAAGCCACTAGAGGGCTTCTCTTCACTGCGTTGCGTAACGTTGCTCCGCCAACAATACGCGAATGTTCCTCCGTTTGGTGGGGGGGGGGGTAGAGCTGATGATTACGGTAGTTTTTGTTCTGTTTGAAAAGGGGTCCCCATTTGGTGGGGGGTACAATAAGAGCTGCCCGTTTGGTGGGGGGGGGGGGTAGGCAAAAGAGGTTCCCGTTTTGTGGAGGTATGCAAAAGGGGTCCCCGTTTGGGGGGGTCGCTAACAACCAATCAGATACAGCCAATATTTGCCTGTCTCGACGACTCGACGACACCCCCCAAACGGGGACCCTTTTCTGCCTACCCCCTCCCACCAAACGGGAACCTCTTTTGGCTACCCCCCCCCACCAAACAGGGATGGGGTATGCTTGTCGACCCCCCCTCCAAACGGGGGAAAATTCGCGTATTGTGGTCGGAGCACCGTTACACAACGCCGAGAAGAGGAGCCCTCTAGTTGCTCACTCTTCTTCTAATATATAATAGAATTATGTACTCTTTGTATTATTATTAGTAAAATAAGGGCCTGTTTCACCATTGAAGCGGTTGTTTTATATTTCAGTTTTTTTATTTCTTATATAGTTCAAAATATTGCAAGTTAAACAATCATGAGTTCGATTCTGACTTACTTTCGCTTGTATTGGACATCGCAAGCTACCAAGCTGGATGGTCTGCAAACTGTGAATAGTTAGATTTTACTGATTATGGTATTAGAAATGAGTGCAATGCAGCAAACGTAGCTGTCTTAGTTGTGTATATTTCGATTAATATTCTTAATTAAATTAGTTTCTTGCAGTGAGCTGTGCTGTTGGCCAAGAATAAACAGCAAAGACGTAACAGTAATAGTTTTATTCAATTTCCATTTCTGAGTGATAAGGAATACACCTGTCACTTATTTTCTCTGCAGGATATTATAATTATTGCACTACTTGACCTACATAGCAATATCTCATCTAAAACACCTTTGAGCACCTACTGCATCATCTAAACTAAACTCAAATCTCACAATAGAGCTCCTTGAAAGCTACCATCAGTCCAACTTAATAGAAATTTCATTAAGTGCAACTGAACCCAGCTTGGATTCTCCCCCCTCCGCTCAGAAGGATGAAACATTGATCGGGTAAAGCTTTCGTTAAGATCGCGTACTTCTTCGCAAAATGCTTCGATTGCGATGTTTCTCAAGTTTTCTTGTTCGATTGGCAAAAGGATAACAAAAATTATTTTGGTTTTACAAAACATTACAACTGGTTGGCCGTAAAGTATTGTCATACTAGTATATTAGGGCACTAGTAGCTAGCTGCGCAGTAGCGCAGCACTGGAAATTATATGTTGTGCTATCTTCATATGCGTGACGCAAAGTATATTCTATTTGATGAAATTGTACAACTTTGAGCCATTTTGACATTCGTCTTATTCATGAATGATAAAGATGATTTCTTTTTGGGCTAGCTACGCCAGTAGCACAAAGTATATATAAGAGAGAGAAAGTGCAGGCTGAGTGCAGTTGTCATCGGTGTGTCAATTGGGTTGGGGGCTTGATTCGTTATTGGGTAGGAGCCGACTGGGCTAAGTTTAGGTAATCGGGAGTGGGTAACGCCCTCCCCTCTGCATTGTTTACTCACTTACCGTGCTCTCTCGTATGTTTATAATAGTTTTGTATGTCTGTTGAAGAATTGGTATGAGTATTTGACATCTGGCTTAGTAAAGTCTAGCGGTATTTAAGTTTATTAGATCTAGGGACGGTCGCTTAGGGTCCACAGATAATTATTCTTTAATCATACTCGCTAACTTGCAGCATTCTCGCTTCTTCTCTCAATTGGCTAGGCTTAGATGTCACACACTGAACTCTTACTTGCAATCTTCACTGAGGTCCGACACAGTTTATTCTAGAGGTACTCACACATAGTACCCCACACTACTATGAAGTGTTCTGTCATTTGAAGCATGCATTCGTTCTCATGTATACATAAGTTAATAAGTTCATTCAATGACTTAATAATTGCTAAGCTTTCCATAGCTTGTCCACTGCAACAATACGGCAAGAGATTATGGATAGAAAGACTTGAAAATATTAATCTGCGCCATTAAACGAAATGCTTTGACGTCCATAAAAGTGTTCCTTGTCTGGAACAGGTGTCATGGTATCACATTTCAGAACCTGTTAAACAAGTACTGTTATCGAGTAGAGATTTTCAGAGACTAGTCCTGAATACGGACACTAATAACAGTCATACAAGAAGCACAATGAACACTATTTATCGGTTTCATTCCTTCATACCAAAAGCAAGAACCATCAATAACAAATTTCATATGTCCTGGTTTGTCGTGCATTTTCTTTCTCGCGCAAACTGTTTTTGTTCTTAATTCATGTTTAATCAAATTTCTCATCATAAGTAATTAGACACAGGTAGGGTCTAAAAATCCCCGTACAGACAAAAAGTCTTGAAGTCTGAATCGCGTAAGCATTGGATTGCATAATTTTCCTTACACTTTCTCACAATCCTTCGCAATATATGGGCCAGGTGAGGCGTTTCACAAAGGGCTCATAGCGCTAAGAGCTCCTAAATTTACCACTTATGAGAAAAGTTAGGAGAATAGTGTTTCACAAACAGCTCCTAAACTAAGAGACCTCCTAAGTCAGTTCTTAAAATTAGGAGCCCAAAATCGGGCTCATAAAGCACTCTCAAGTGCTAATTGTAGAAATATTTAGCCAAGACAACGGTGCAATGTATTGTTCCTCTAGAAAAGTTCTGTGAAAGCTTGTTAGTCATTTTATGAGCTTCAACTGCAGAATATATTATAGTATAAATATATAGTAGTAAATAGATGGAATTTCGTCGTTACTTTTGTCAAAACAACAAAAAAGGTTAATTTTATTTTATCCTTGCCTTTAAGTTTGAGAATGATCTATTTTGAATGATCTATTTATTATGATATTTATTAGGAGAATATATTATAAAGCAATTTTAACTTGTAAGTCTCTTAATTTTTCCAGCACACCTCATAAGTTCCCAGCGTGAATGCGCTTAGAAAGTTAAGAGAAACGTGCTAAGAGGTGTTTATGAGCGAATGTCTAGGAGCAGTTTAAGAGGAGCTTTATGAAACAGTTTAGGAGCCGCTCATAAATTGCTCGTAAACTGCTCATAAGAGATCAGATAAGAGGGACTTAGGAGCTAGATTTAGGAGCCCTTTGTGAAACGCCCTACTGCACCCCAGATTTGGAAGGTGGACGCGGGTACCCACGGGTACCCGCGGGTCCAGTGGACATGGACAGAAGGTTTGTCCACGTGGACAAACATGGACAAATGTGGACAAAATTTTCGTCACCCGTTTTTATAAAAAGCGTTAAAATTCAACCTATAATTGTTTTTATGTTGGCTATTTTTAGTCTTCCATTGTTATATTTTATTGTGCTGGCATAATTTTATGTGACTTTTTAGCTTTGCTGACCCCATTTCTTTTTAAATCGCTTTAATACTATAACCTATTCCCTGCAGGCGTTGGTGTGATACTATATTACGTACTTGGTGTTTGCTGGGAAAGGAATCATAATGAACATATTTTTTCATAATAATTACAATGTTTAAGGTGCTGGTTCGGGTTCGCGTGTTTTTGGGCTTTAAAAGCGCAATTGTCGTTGAAATTTAGTCAATTTTGCTACAACTACATCGTTTAGTCTATGAACCATTTTAGAAAAGTCGCGGCATGAACATTTGCGTTTTAGAGAAATTAGATAAATCCGCCATAACTTCCACTGCGGCCACCCTACCGGCCAAACTTATATATAGTCATTCGAATCCTCTCACCAAAATCTTGTCCACTTCCAACTCTGCTGCACCCACCATTCATTTGCAGGTAAGAATTGTGTGCTAAGACGGAGCGTACAGTTTGTGCATTGTTGAAATTACATATAAAACAACGTTCACCCATTACAAAGATTCCGCCTCCGTCGGAATAAAAAGAGCTTCATTCGTAGCTTAATCTTAATTTAATACTTAAGGCAATTATGTGAATATAACAAGAAGATCCCTGTCCTTGTGAAGATGTACACACAGCTGAGATATGAGTGTGTGCAAGACAAAATATTCTCAAAGCTCAAATTTGCATGCACATATTCAAAAAAGTTTCCATTAATTTTTGTATAATAACGGAGAGTAACTCGAGCAGTATATGTTTAACGCTTGCTTTGCACTTTCAGTTGCAAGGAAAATGTGGTGTTCCCAGCACATCCTGCTTTTATTTTCTTCAGTAATAATACACACTCTTAATTAACTAATTATTCACACTCAATCGCAGCACTCACTCATACTCAACTCACTCAATTAATTAATCTACACTTATTTGCATAGCCTAATATGTTGCCTTCCACCTCTGAATCTCCAACTGTGTGCACACGACTGGATGGCTCTCAGATATTTTTATTTAAAGGTTTTGCGTTAGAGCAATTTGTTTTGTAAATGCTGCCACTCTGACAATCCACGATTTCTCCAAAAACATTTGGCTTTAAGTATGTTGAACGCAATGCATCGGGGTGTGTATTTCCAAATAAGTCAAACTTTTGTCTTCGAACTATCCCCATAAACTTTTGCTTTCTCCTC
Source organism: Trissonchulus latispiculum (assembly GCA_030248195.1). NCBI lineage: Eukaryota > Metazoa > Nematoda > Enoplea > Enoplida > Ironidae > Trissonchulus > Trissonchulus latispiculum. The sequence goes on along the minus strand of JASAND010028442.1, from coordinate 2,760 downwards.
CATGCAAGTCGAAAGCTGTCAATTATGTCAACTCAAAACAGTTGCAGAAAGAAAAAAGTAGTTATGATAACCACATCCAGCATTAACTCTTCGGCGTATGGTTGTCCATCCCATCCCGCTGGCCAGATATGGAACAGGTCCACCATCGTTGGGGGCAAGAAGTATGGAAAAACTGCCAAGAGGTAGGAAAAAATTGCCAAGAGGTAGGCAAAAATGTCCGGATAAAATAAGTTTTTAAACAATAATTTCTGAAAATCTTCGGCTTTTAAGTTGAGTATCTTGATTAATGATGAACATTAATACCACGTTTTGAAAGTTTTCCTAAAAATTTAAGATTTTTAAACAAATTTAAAAATAAATCTTAAATTTTAATTCTAAACCGTAATGAAGGTATTTTTATTCTCCGTTGGATTTCTTTTAGCGGTAGATGAAATCTAACCTCTGGAGCTCATATAAAGATAGAGTACACAGTTGCCGGTAGTTTGAAAGTTACTTTCTTTGTTGGGTACCAACATCCCCAATACCAAAAGGAGTTACTCTGTCTAGTGGTATGATTTCTTGGTGCCTCTTGCTCTGGATAGTGACGGTCTTTTCCGTCCTGAAAATGATTTTGTATGGGCCCGTGTGTGGTCTTTGGAGACTTCGCTGTTGGTTTTCTCTTTGATTGTGTATCACTCGGTACTTTTGTCAGTCCCACTCGGTACGGAGTCCCACTCGGTGCCTTCCAATTTTTAAACAATAAACGTCCCATTCGGTACTTTTGTGTCCCACTCGGTACTTTTGAGTCCTACTCGGTACTTTTGAGTCTCACTCGGTACTTCTAAGTCCCACACGGTACTTTTGAGTCCCACTCGGTACTTTTTCGAGGCGACCAGCGGCGAAACCTTTTCTTGCATATTTATATATTTTTCATAAATTTACCAAAAAACCAAGTTCAATACAGCTCCACTGATGAGCCGCCTGTATAGTGAACTCTGGTCTGGCAGAGGTCGCATGCACTTACTAACGTAGGCTGTTGGATGTTGATTTGTTTATCCATAAATGTGCACCTGCTTATAAGCAATATGTTGGTGTATGAACAAGTGTAGCTTTCACTTGTTCTTATAATACTACCATGGCTCCGAATAGACACCAAGAAAAATAGGATGCGTGGTATGTATCCCTGGTTATAATGTTTACTATTTGGAATCTCACTCAGTACTTTGTCTTACTCGGTACTTGAGGAGACTAAATGTTCCTACATTTAATGTTACAAATTGCCAGAATTTGCAATATATATTTGATAAATTGTTCAGACACTGCTGAATATGAAACACTGAACCTTTGTTCTTTGTTTTATTCTCTACAATCTTTTTATTTGCTAGTGTTTGTGTATTTAACATTTTTAGCCAAAAAATTAATAAAAAGAGGCCTACCCCAAAATTTGTAGGCATTGCAAATTTTTAACGTTTTTAGCAAAAATTAGTAAAACAAAGTTTTTTAGCTATTTTTAGGAAACTGTAGATTTGTTTGTTTTAGAGTTGTAGTTTTACATAACTTTGTAATGCCATAAAATGAAACAACTTTCCTGTTGTGCTCAAATTAATGTAATTTTTGATTTAATTAATTCTTAATTCTGGGTGTTAAATTGCAGTTAATATCTTCGATGAAAATTATAGTTTAAATACTTCAAATGAAATTTAAAGTACCCAGTGAGACCATAAAGTACCGAGTGGGACTCAAAAATACCGAGTGGGACTTAAAAGTACCGAGTGGGACACAAAAGTACCGAGCGAGACATAAAAGTACCGAGTGGGACTCTAACGTACCGAGTGAGACAACAGTACTGAGTGGGACTACTTGAGAATGATTAGAAAAGTACCAAGTGTGACTCGTACCGAGTGAGACTCTACCTTCTCTTTGTGCATCCATGTATGAGTAGCCGTATCGAGACCTTTTGACAAATTTGTTTTATTCGGTTGTGTTTGTGTGTTTATTGTCAATTTTGCGATACTTTTCATTAGTCTATGGTTAGGGTACAAAAAATCCAAAAAATTAAATATTCCCCCTTAAAAATTTATTGTCAAGGTAAGTAGTGATAAAATAGGCGTCCGGAAACCTCCCGGTGCCGGTGCCGGAGGTATCCAGCTGTTTTTTGCCTATGATTTACATGTATAAGTAACTAGTTAATTATTATTAAAACCTCTGTTAACTTTTATTAACTGGTTTATTAAAACCTCCGTTTGAGCCAAAGAGTTCAGAAATTTCTTATTTAATAAGTTTAAGTTTTCAAAAGTGCGACCCAGATCTAACATTCTTATTAATTATTAATAAACCTTGAAAAAGATTAACCAGATGTTTTGCTAAACCTTAAAAAATTGACCTTGGGCCCAGATGTTTTTTACCAAATTTTAAAATAACTGAAATAATGACCAGATGTGAATAAAGTTGTGAAAAATTACAAAAAGTTTAATAAAGTTGTTAAAAGTTTGGGAAAAGTGTTAATTCCCAACAGCTAGGAAAAAGTTTTATAATGCAGTTAAATATAATTACCAAACCTACAATTAGCAAAAAAGTTGTGTTAAATGTAATTACTAAATCTATAGGTAACAAAAAGGTTCAGATAGCAGCGCGAAAATTAACCGACCGCTCTCAACCATGAAAAAGAACACAAATGAAGTTTTTTCTCTGGTTTCTGCTAATTTATACCAGAATAGAGGCATTGGTTGCTATGGCAACAGTTGCTATGGCAACAGTTGCCATAGCAACAGCTAAACCGTT
>JASAND010028440.1:0-20118 GCA_030248195.1 Trissonchulus latispiculum | reverse complement strand
CAGCCGCTCCCTACCAAAAATATTTTGGGAGCGCTCCCTTTTCCCCATCAGGTCAATCAATACAGGCTTTGTTCTGTTTAAACTACGGGTTTGGCTATCCATTTAGGATTGTCGAAAAAGTCGGAAAATCTGCAGGTTTTTAGTCTACAAAAAACTCTTGTAGTTTTGACTATTTGAGAGGCCAGTAAAAAGCTACTTTTGTGGAAAATGCAAGAAGCTCTGCTAGTGATTTGACCGCACTGGAGCACTTTTGGAGAAAACACAAAGAATTCCTGTACTTTCTACGGTAGCATTTTAAAAGTGTAATTAGCTTATTTCATGTGAAACATTAAGTGTATCGCTGTAACCCAGTCGAAATCCCGAAACTAGTCCTACTTTGTTGACACATTCTACAAACTACAAGTGTCAGGGTACTTTATCATAAAGACTCGTATAGCCAAGGAAGATCTACCATTAAAAGTTTACAGACGGCCGATTTCATCATTAGTTACAACTTCACAAGCCACAATCAATTTCGATTTCACCAACGACAAGCCACAAGTCACAAGCTGACAAGCGAAGTCCCTTCTTGCGACAAGTTCCCCACAAGTTGATTTTCCAGTTTCTGTTTATCAGGCCAAAAGCCATGGGGAGCCTTGCAATTCCTGTAGTGCAATAAGCTATACTTCAGATCACGTTACATTGGTAGTAGCACATAACTTAATAACATGTTAAGCTTTTTTATAAACTGTTTCTTTAAAGTTCACAACATTTCTCCCTTCCAACAGAGATGTCGAACTAGCGACGGTATCGCTGAGTTTCATATTCTAACGGCGCTTGTCTGACCTGGTTGACGTTTGTGGGTAACGCCGCTGAGGAACTTGTTCTCTGGGAGCAGTGTCCTGCAAGGCAACTCGGCAGGGACAGCACGCTCGGGGTGTTGGTTGCAGACAGGCATAGGAATAGTGTCTTCATAAGCATACTGAGACGAGCCTTCAAAATCAGGAGGTCGCACCTGATCTTGATGACAGCGTACTGCAGAATCCCCACTCTTTACTTGGTACATTACGTTGCCCAACTTTTTCAGAATGACACCTTTGTCCCATTTCTTCCCCTCTGAGTAAGATTGGAACCATACCGGCTGACCTTCTTTAAAACATCTGGAGTGAAAGTTCTTATCCAAATCAAAATCGTTCTTTTGTGGAAGATTCCTCTTAATCATGTCTATTCTGGTGGTAATTTCATAGAAAATTTCAGGAAATTCGTCAAGTAGCTTTTGCAAACTAGCTGATTTCTTTTCCATACTGACGGCGTGAAGTGATTGCCAATCCAATGTAATCATCTTCAGCCAGTCTCTGCCCAGTAGCTTTTGCTTTTGCAACTATCAGTGTCATGTTTGGTATGGTCCACTTCGACAGCTACATTCAGTTCACCTAAAACTGTAATGGGTTCAACTTTATAGCCTCGAAGTAACACTTTGCTTGTGGATAGCTTAACTTCTGGAGAATCCTTTGTCCACAGGCGCTTAGGAAGAATAGACACAGCAGAACCAGTGTCTAGTTCCATTTCCATTGGTTTCCCATTAATCTTTAGCGAAACTTTAAACGGCTCCACACGGTTGACCATATTAACGTAATAAATACAGCAAGCTTGCAGCAATTTTACAGCAATACAGCAATTCTTTTCAGCAAGTTCCATCGACTGCGCCAACTCAATCGCACGTACCAAACATAAATCGTTCTCGCTTAATAGTGTCTTTTTTTTGAACGTTTTCGACTTTGAGACCGCAAACAAAACGATCTCGCAAGGCCTGATCCAAATAATCTCCAAATTGGCAGTGAATGGCTAACTTACTAAAAGAGAAGTCACATAATCGTTCCCTGGCTAGCCATTGCAATTACAAGAAGAAATTATGCACTACCCAGTGCGCCACTTTTAGAACCTTGCAATTCCTGTAGTGCAATAAGCTATACTTCAGATCACGTTACATAGGTAGTAGCACCTAACTTAATAACATGTTAAGCTTTATTATAAACTGTTTCTTTTTGAAGTTCACAACAAAGTCACAAGTTCACAAGTAACTGCAAACGATTCCCCGATTACCTTTTAAAAATGCAAGTGCAACTACACATGGGGCAACCGCTGGGTTAGTGTCGGCAGAGATTTTATCAATGGTCGCTGAATTCTGCATCGTACCTATACCTTTCAATTAGTTGTAATTTTGAAGATTTCAAAGTGATTGCGATCACTGAAAACCGTCTCTCGACATATAGCACTCGCTGTTGTCGGTCGTAGAGTAAATATGTATTGTAATTTCCCTTTGAAAATTGAGAAACTAGAATGGGTTTGCTGCATTTAGTTTATTCAATTCATGCTTTAAAGCAAAAAAGCAATCAAATAATTCGCTATGAGACTGTTATATGTAGGTAGGTTGCCTGTTGGCTGGCGTTAAACAAATAAAATGACGTTTTTCGAGGAATATTCTTGTCGGCCAACTTCACAAATCAACTTTCGCCGACATATTTGGGGGTTTGCTGGAATTAATCGCTAGGCTGGTTTTTTCAAGGATCGCACAAGAATACGACTTTGATTGAGCTTATCTACTTTAGTAATCAATCTAGGACACCATCAAGACATGAGTAAAGAGTCGAGCACAACAGCGATTTCTTGCCAATCAGCCTTTATCAAATCGAACAATGTCTGAGCTGAGCTCCAATGGCGTAATTGTTGAACTCAATCCGAGTCCAACGAAGGCACATTTATGAACAGGTCTCATATTGTCACACTCAATCAACTTCCAAGAAACGGATGCTACGCAATCTGATGTCAAATTAGCGATAAGTCGAATAAGTTAGACGCAATCACTGATAAGTTAAAACTATACTGTTGCGAAGTTAATAATGACAGGAATGATATAAATTTGAGATATTTCCACTAATGCTCAATAGTTTTGGTCACATCTGCCTATGTGCTATAATCTCTAAATTCCGTTCATATGTTTTATGTTTTACGTACGCTAATTTTGAAATCGGTTTTCACTAATGGCTAGGACTGAATATTGACTGTTTGCTTCGAGGACACAAATAAATGCAATGTTTGTTTATGTACATTTCTTTGCAAAAAGCTAGAAACAGAAAAAGTACTGCAGCCGACAACGAAAAGCTAGGATCCAGTAAAAATCAGACAGTCCTGGAAAATCCAAGAAAATTAGGATTTCGGAAGAAATTAAGCAATTATGGCCGAAATTTCAATATTTCCACTCAGTTGGAAACATGTTGCCATAATACCACTATCACTAATTTGAAAAAGCTTTGGAGACTCTTGAATCTATAGATGTTGTTTTGCGACTTTTGAAACTGAAACTTTTAGCTTTGCTGGGACCCTGAAATTTTTGTATCGTCGTGCTATGATGAATTCCATTTGCAAAATGCTTAGTGATGGCAAGAGTACATAATAATAAGAGTATGCCACTAGGCAAGCTCTATGTTATCAGAGCAAAAACTATGCTCTGCACGCTAACGGCCCACCCCCCCCCCCCGCAAATCAGACCCTAGTGACCCCCCCCCGCAAATCAGTACCTAGTCGAAACGGGGGTACGCTCACTCGCTGTACGTTTATGTGCTTAAGCTCGAAAACACAAGCAGTGTGTGCGCGAATTTTGTGCCTGCTTCGAGCTTCAGAACACAAGCATAGCGCTCAAAATTCTTTGAAGTGATGGGTCTGATTTGCGGGGGAGGGGTGGGCCGTTAGCGAGCAGAGCATAGTCTTTGCTCTGATGACATAGAGTGTGCCTTGTGGCACACACTTATATTATGTACTCTTGGTGGTGGGAACAATTTGCGGGGGATTCGAGAGCGAACAGAGCAAAGTTTTTGCTCTGATAGATAACAGAGACTAGGGTTAGTGTCTTTACTTTTATAATATGTACTCTTGGTGCATATTCAAGCTTCAAAAGTAACAGACTAAATTAGTAGCAATGCCAGGCCTCGTGCGAAGTATGGGCTGTTATAGCTTCGCATCATTCTATCTAAAAACACGCTAAGACGGCGGACGCAACTATAGTGTACAATTTTTGACATTGAAGCAGTAGATCTAATCTTTATAAGCCTGTGCTTAACGATCCCAGCCTTAATTTAAGTCAGCTTTCTTGGAAGTATACTACAGCATCAAGAGACAATGATAAGAGTGTGTGCAAGCAGGCAGGCTTTTTGTTACAAGTTTGAGAGCCGTGCTCTGCGTACCAGTACCCCATCCTCTCACTGCATCCTGATCTGCTTCTTCCTCACAAGTTTGAGACTGCCACGGAAACGCAAATCCAATCCTTGTTGAATGAGCAACCCTCCAGAATAGGGCCCATGTGAAATCAGCTGTGGTCTGATTTGTGTTGGGAGGTGCGTGATTTTGGTCTAATCTGTGGGTGGAAGGTTACTGGTTATTTCTATGTGGGTGAGCAGAGCATTAGCGTGCAGGGCATGGCTATCGAACTTACCACAAAGAGTTAGCCTGTTGTCAAACTCTTATAATTCAGCTATTGACTGCACTCGTTAGTGTGCAAGTTATGGTTGACAATTTGGTAACTTTATGCACAAAGAATATAGGTTACATGATTCTTGGTTAGACCATTAATTTCATGGGCAAAGCTACAAGCTGTTAACAAATACTGGTAAAATGTTTAAACTGATATAAATGTGTCCTCTTTTTCTTCGTTGCTGCTTTTCTTCATTATCTTCCACTAATATTAATCCAACCGGAACTGAACCATTGCAAACTGACTTTGATAAACCCTCTTAAAGCGGAACCTTTGATTTGACTTTCATCGCAGAGGAGGCAAGCTAAGCCAGCTTAGCTAAAGCAAATCACAATAAGCGAAGAACAATTGTGCCTAGAGTGCTCGTATTCAAACCTTTATTGTGGTTGCTGTAAACATGGCGGTATAAACTAGAAGAACTAAATTTGGCTGCAAGGCAAAGCTTCTTGATAGTATTGTTGCGATCACGTGTTACGCATTCTTATCCAGAACCAGGTTATCCAATAAATAAACCAGCTAAATTCAAGCATTATTAAAAGCTGGCAGATCCAATCGTTTTTAATTATTCATAATTTGTGACATTTTAACACGGCTTACATGGCATTTTAGGAAATGTTAGTTTTTGTTTTTGCTTGACTGTCATTAATGGCAGACGGTGTCAGTTAAACCCCGAGTTTCCAGTGCTATATGTATATGCGAAACCCTAAGAATTGCTACTTGCTCCTTCGGAGTCGTTAGAAACGCTGTGTCTTGTAATTACTTTACAGTCATTTCATTAGATTCAAAATTATATAATTTTAATTGTAACATGGACACGCTGTTCAGTGTAATGAGCCATACTATAACCGCCTGCGTTCAGTTGAATTGCACACTACAGTGTGCAGTACAATGTACCTACATACTTAGTACACAAAGCTTTCAACAAACATAGAAAGCTTCGTGCACTGTCGAATCAAAACTAAACTGCTCTCCGCCGAAGAACGGAGGAGGTGCACCCGGAGGTTATTGACAGTCAGAAGAACTGACTGCACTGTTCAAGAAATTCTTCTCCTACATGCTTTCCGCTGTCATAAGCATATATTAAATTAGGTTGATTGACATGAAACGACTGACAAATGCAAGATATGACTTGACATGCAGTAAACACTAAATCTTTGAGCTGTCAATTTGTGATTGATTTTCACTAACAAAATCGTTCCGAATAAATATATTTATTTAGGATCTTTTGTATATATGGTGCGACTTGAAACTTGACTAACAATTAGCTCCGTAGACTATTTCTGTCGGATGCTTTTAATTCACATTCAGCTCTGTCGAACAATTTTGTCGTACATTCTTACTTATCGAAATAAGCCATGAGTACGTGGCGTACAGTAATTACAGCAGTATTAATGGTATGGCCTGGACCTTCTAAACGAAACTACTTCTAACATTATAGGTGGCTGCGTTTGTCACAAGCAAACCGACGCTAAACCTTGGCCAATTCAGCTAATATTTAGCATGAGGCATATTACGCACGGCCACGCGGAGTTTGACTTAACATTGCTCATCTTGAACAGTTTGGTATCTGCAATTCGCAAGGGTTCTGTAAATTTTTGCGATTTAGGGATTTGCTGAGTTTGCTTAAATTTAACTTGCTGTAGCACTCTCCTTTTCGCTCATACTTAAATTACACTTTGGTATAAGCTAATTAAATGAAACAATTCAAACACAGTATGCTATGCACGCTAACTACTCACCCCACCGCACTCAGATCCTTGTGAGTGATTTCCTCCACTATACAAGCACTGGTCGAAAGGAGATACGCTTACCACCTTTATGTTTATTATTAAATTATGTTAAATTATGATTATACTCGAACATCGTATTACTTTTGATACTTATATGAAGCCTTTAAAGCGGTCCAATCGGCTAAAGCAAAGTCAAAGATTTTCTAATCAAGTTGTATATGGTAGCACTCAGTGACAAGAAGATAAATTCATTCATGCAAGTTGGCCAATGGTGTCGGTGGCCGTTACCGTACAAACAAAGAAAATAATTTTTCATATCTTATCTAGACTCATCATCAGGAACATAGAAGCTTTTGATAGCCTCTATGCGATTATCGATACTACAGAATCCTCCACGTTGGCTTTTGCATCAAAATTGACTACAGCCATTCCTGTTATGTGTCGCAATCCAACAGGGTCGTGATCGGAGAAGCACAGAACGTACAAATTTAAGTGGATTGGCGTATTGCCTGTAGCAATGCCTTGCGAAAGAACCTCTTTCAGGGACGAAGATCGGCCTTGGAATTGTTACTGCTCCTTCCCCTCATCTTGCAACAAAGGCCTTATGATCTGGTTCGCCATAATGTCGGACTATGACAAGTAGTTTCTTTTATCTAGTGACATCTAGTAACAGGTATGTCTACAATTTGCAGGTAGGTTTTTGCTGCACACGTCCAAGTGCAGTAATCCACTCATTTCTTAGTCTGCACCAATAATTTTTATAACATTTCAAAGCTTACAGTCTGCTAATTAGAACTACAGTGAGTTGACTCACAAGTTGATGGGTAACTAGATATATTTCTACACCAAAGGTTTCAAAAATTCCCGCATTGTTTGCCACGTTTCTTCATTCTTCAAGATTCAAAACTTAAATTTTTCTAAAAATTGAAGATATTGTTGCAGTGATTGGAAAACTGCCAGCGTATTAATACAATTAGTGCTAATATTGCTAAATTTTTTGATGTATGCACAATGAGCAAGCTCCTTTGAAACTTCCTGTAAAAGGTTACAATTCCCTTCAGAATGTTCTTGGATAAGCAGCCTACAAAGTCAACTATGTCTTACGGATGCACTTGTCAATTTCAGGCACCAACTGTACTACAAGGGCACTCTACAATCCTGTACAGCGGGCTCAAGCCAACTCAGCTATCCATCCTTAATTGGTGGGCAACCCCTTTAACGGATGCAGTCATCATTTGAGGTGGCACTCCTGGCTTTACGGCTGTGCATTTGGGGATGAGGAACTGTCCCTGAAGTAGGGATGCAGATATTCTCTAGGGTCACCGCTACCATTTTTTACCTATTTATTGTGTGTAAGCGCCTCCGATCGGCGAATTCTGCCAAGGTTGTTCTACGAAACTTATATTACTTATGTTTGTGAAGTTCAGTTCAGCTAATTTCTCTTAAGCTATACTAAATTTCTCAAACGTGCCAAGACATCTCGAACTGTCGATTCGTTTCGCGAAATAAGTGAACTCTAAGTAAAACAAATCAATCCCCAAATCTTGTTTTGCAATTTGGCGCTTGTCAGAGTGAACCTCGGGGTCACATAACATAACATCCCACAATATCAAATACAGATCAGTCTATAGTTGGTTGGTTTTTAGTTACATAACATTTTTCAGACGAAATTCGATTATGAATTTCTTCCACCCGATTGGACGAACCGGGAGTCGTCAGCAGTTTATGAGTCTCTGATGACTCCTAATGAGCTACGTCTCCTGGATAAGTGGGCACAGCAATCTTGGGAGCCCTCTGCTCGTCTGAATATGTACTTTAACAGGAAAGATGGGATAATTCCTCCGGTATGCCATATATATCATTCATAGAGTTTATGTTTAGTATATACATGTGAGTTGTTGTTAATTCTTCTTCTTCGTCTTCTTCTTCTTCTTCTTCTTCTTCTTCTTCTTCTTCTTCTTCTTCTTCTTCTTCTTCTTCTTCTTCTTCTTCTTCTTCTTCTTCTTCTTCTTCTTCTTCTTCTTCTTCTTCTTCTTCTTCTTCTTCTTCTTCTTCTTCTTCTTCTTCTTCTTCTTCTTCTTCTTCTTCTTCTTCTTCTTCTTCTTCTTCTTCTTCTTCTTCTTCCTCCTTCCTCCTCGGGTTGTATCCGTTCGGCAGATGTCGTCATTTATGCGGCTGCCGGCCCTCCTCAGGAGATTCAGATTAGTCCCAGGACCTTCTTTGGATATCGGAGCATTTCGGCGGGAGACTAGCCGTACCCGACCGAACAAGTGATTTTGGAATGTCCGCTGTGGCTGGGCTGGACACCCCGCTAAGTGCTGCATCCACTCCTCCTCTTCTTCGTTGCGGAACAGGCAATCAGGCAATCCTTATCTCTCTCTCTCTGTTCGGGAATCTCGCTAGGCATAGATTGATGTTGCCACCTTTGCTTCTCCCCATCAGTCATATCTAGTATGCCTCTCGCTATGTCGCCTGGATGCCGTCCACATAGTGGGAGGCTGGAGGGAGCCCATCGTGTGGTCTTTCGGCTCAGGATTATCTAACCTCCATTAAGTGCTCATGCGTATAGCAGTGGAGCACAGCGTCTTTCGACGCTCCAAGCCCCTAGCGCAGATGAGTGGGATCATAAGCAAACCCGGGGGTGTATCCGTTTTTGAATTCGTGACTCCGGTGCACCTAGCACCCCTTCGCAGAGGGTAGGCGGACACGATGCAGGGTACTGGTTGATCCCAAAGGAGGGAGAGGATGCCTTTCCTCCGGGAACTCAGCGCCCTACTCTTATCGATAAGCGGATTGGGTTCTTTAGCGTGCCTGTCCCCAGTACACGGGCCCACCTATTTTACGCCTCATCCGAGCAGTAGCCTAAGTTTCTTGCTCAATGAAACAATGTAGCGTCATAATGGGTAAGGTGGGGATCGAACCTAGGACCTTTCGATCCGAAATCCACAGCCTTAACCATTCAGCTACACGGCCACTTTTCGGTTCCCACCTCCAGCCCACCCCCTCACTTTCAGCCCCCCTCTACTTTTCGGCAAGCCCCCACCCACTTTTTTGGGGGACGCCCAAAAGTGTCAAAATAATTAAGTTTTTTAGGTAAAATTTTCAAAACTTTTCTCAACTTGTGGCTAACTTATGGACTTATAAGTTCATTTTAAGCTGAAAAACATCGATTGCTATTTGCGTGTTTACTTTAAAAATGCTAATTTTTCGCTAAAAATTTAGGCATGTTTTTTCCTTGGGCCGCCTCACTTTCAAACCCCTAAAAATGCCAGCAACCTTCAGTCTTCTTGGTTCACCAGCCCTGGTAGAATCGCCATATTAAGACAAACAGTAAAGCCATTATGCACTGTGCACAGGCGCAGGTTTTAAAACAACCTAGCAATGGTAAGTAAGTATATCCCAAAACATTGCATTTTACGTTATGGAAAACTACAAACAGAGAGGTTGCGTATGAGCTTGACGACCGGCATTATTTTAAGGATTCATATTATTATTTCAGGTAGAAGATCTGGTGTTCGCTCCCCCTCTACAGATACCGTTTGTCGCCGATGCTGAGTCCGATGCTGCGCCTGCAGCCGGACCGGTATGTTTAACTGAATTCACAAATTGGTGTGTTACCTTCATCTGACTTAGATTCCCATTCGGGAGTGACGACTTATATTAGCCGCAACCATTAGCTTTTTTCCTGGGGCGAGATTAGACTCGCTTGGATGCAGTGCAAATCACGGCTGCTACTACACCAAGCTCGTCCTGATTACAATCCTCCCATCTTGACCTACAACTTTATCAACGGTATCAAATTTTAGTGTTTGCTAAACATACGCTCATAGATTTTAATGAATGTCTTCTTACAGTTATTGTAGAAATAGATTTTAAAACGATTTGTCGATTGTTCACACACATACATAAGAGTAAACCGCAAATGTTCTTGGAATAGAATATTCTGATATCCGTCCTTCAGAGCGGAGCGGAGTGCTTTACAAAATGTATAGGACCTCTAAAAGTGCCTTTTCGCGGGCGAGTTAAAAGAGAAGAGTTAAAAACTTAGCTGCTTGAGTTCAGCAAACGATCGAAAATGAACTGCTAAAATCTGCGGACGAATGAACTGTTAAACTACATTAACCCTGCTTGACCTTCCATTAAGCTAAAAACGGATTGAGTTAATTTTAACCCTTTAACGGGTTTAATTCGCGATGCGAAAGGGTCCTTAATGAGATTCCATATGTAGCCGACGGCCAATCATGTTCTTGAAACCTCCTGTCCTCCGGACGCCAGTGGCATCCAAAACGCATCTTCTGAACTTCCTGTTTCATAGTAAGAATTCAAATATTACTGACTTTTGTTTCTCAAAATGGAAATTAGACTTGAAAGATTTGAAAATGGGAGCTCCTATTGTAACGATTACCACTATTTCTGTAGAACTTGAGTGTAACGAAAATATAGGCCTATTCTACAAACACGAAGCAAAGTTTCCCTCCAAGCCCAAGTTAAAGCACACTCAAAAGTGAGTGGAAAGCGATAGCCCAGCAAATCCGCTTACTCTTTTCGTTAATTAATAAGTATTGTTTTGCTTTAGCCGGTAATGGAATGGCTTCTTAACTCCAAGTAATGAATGAGTAATAATGGTGCAAACTTTATGTGACCAAAGGGAATCACCACCTTAAGCTGGACGTTTTTAAAATTGGTGCAAAAGTTACCTAAAAATACCCAAATTTGCCCAGTTTGCGTAACTGCTGCGCGACTTCCCCCAGTCAGGTGTGAAAGGGGGAGTGAAAATTGAAGGGGGCTCCCCCCACAACCTCTCATTTATTGTCCAGTCACACCTATGCTATGTTCCCCATTTCCGAGGATAACTCATGACATTTAGAAAACAGGGCAAGCAAAATACCACATTGCTAGTTAATGCTAATTCTCATAAGAATCAGCACAACACCCAGTATCGCGAAATCTTCTTAAAATTAGCAGTTCTCAGCAAATGGCTCGTTAATTTTTAACTAAAAAATAGCACTTGTAATAATAATGCCTGATAATTCTAGTTAAAATGCGCACGTACTTCACGATAAGATGGCGAAATCTAATTAAAAATTTCAAACACACTTTGAGAAGCTGCTATTTGTAAAAAGAAAGCGCAGTCTTACTATGCGCATTTTAATGAGAATTTCAATAGTCATTATAAACAATAGGCGGATTTTAAGAAAATGTAGCATATGCGAACGTTCTTATGCTTAAAACGCGTACATTTTGCTGCCAGTTTTAACTTGACGGACCCATTACTTCAACGTTTCCCTAATTGCAGGTTTCCTGATGATGAACGAACGAAGAATGAACCTGAAGAGATCCTGGTTCCTCGGATCTCTAAAATCTTTGATTACTTTAGAAGTTAGCAATTATCTAAAATACTGTAGAATTCTGTATAAACTACTAAATACTACTACTGCAAAGTTTGCTAAGGAGATTATAAGAAGACTGGAAGACCATGAGAATGTTGAAATTGTTTTTACCACAGGTAACGCAGAATCCACATTTAAGGAGGTGGTATCATTTTGCGCAGTTATCTTTGACACTTTCACAACATCTGGAGCTAGAAACAGTTCTATTTTATTTTAAAGCGTATGCGGTGTACATTCACATCAGTCTAAGAAACCAGAAAGATTGAGGAAATTGCTAGCACTCGCCGAAGTCGGCAACTTCTGTTCTGTTTAAGGATATTGTCAGAGGGAACGAAAAGCTCCGTCTTAAATTATAAATCTTAGTAAACGCTAACGTATCTTATAAAGCAGTGACAAATGTTATCGGGCAGGACAGTAAATGATTGCCTCGTCCCTTTCCAGCTACGTTGTGAGTACAAATACAGTCAGTCAAGTCATCATAGTAGCATCTGAATAGCTGACATTCACTTAACGCATATGGTTGATAAACTAACGGTTTCTGATAATTTTTAACAGTACAACCCTAAATGGAATGAAATAGAACCGAAGTAACTAAAAACCGGGTATGCATGGGAATTCCTTTAGATGAAATCTCTGAATTAATTTTCCGAAAAACTAAACCGTACTGTGATCTGAATGATAACATCAAACTTTCTTGGGATAGAAATCCTGAATATCGTCGTTATCATGCAACATCATCTGATGTAACATTCTTCACCAGGAGAAGAAGATAAAGATACAACACGCAGACCCATACGCAGAGACTTACGCGTCTGTTTCTTTAGGTAAGTAGTATATTGCAAGAACTGCATACGTTTTATGCAAAGGAAGTCAGGCTTTGACGTGGTGACGGATTCTCTGTAGCTCAAATCTGCTAAAATCAGTTGAAGTAGGTGAGAACTGTGTTACCGTGACAGGTATTCTTGCTAAGAATTTCTAAATAGTGTTTATAAGTGTTACAATCTATATTGCCATATTGTCATTTTTGTATTCCATTGTGTTTATTCACACCTCTGGCATGATTTTTAGGCAAGAATAAAGCAGCAGGCTCTGTCCACTGTTTATTTCAGTACAAACGCATATAAACACATGTTAAGTGACTACCCCGAGTTGTGTTCTTAGAACAGCCGCGGGGACGGCAGCTTTTGGGCCGCAACCGGTCTGGCTGAGTGTCGGCCTAGTACAAATACGTGTAGTGAACACTGAAGTTTGAGTAATGAGCATGAGCAGAAAATTTTCACAAAACAAATCCAAGACTGAATTTGAATTCAATCAAACTATAGAAGGTTTCTATTGACTCTATAATGTATGATATAAATATTTTGCAATTTTACAGCTGAGTTTGCCTTTAGCCTTAGCTACTAAAATATATGTCTGAGTAGCCGCCCGCCAGTAGGTGACGCCTCTGGCGGCCGGCTGCTGGTTTTACCCGACCGTTCTAAAACATTACCCCCCTCCCCACATTTAGCCCTTAATGTAAGCAAGCCTAGCTCATTATGAAAAGCTGAAAGGCTCAGACTTCCTTTTATAAACTCCTGTAATATATATTTTTCCGGTTTTCACGAATTTCGCGAATTGCGTGAATTTTCAGGAGTTTGTCCTATCACAGAAGTTGTACAGCTCGTTAAGAGCTGTCGAGTGATACCCATCTTTTGGGTATATATTGGAGAAAGTTTTCAAAATCTGGAAATTGACGAGCATTTTCGTGAGAAGCTTATAAGAGCAAAAATATGCAGCTGAACCAGTACTATTTGATCATGGAATCAAAACTTTAGATTTTCCGTAAATGAAACCCGGAATTCCGGATTTTCTCAGATTTTCGAAATCTCGAGTTCCTGACGATTCTAAAAATATCTACATTTGTCGGGGTTTACTCCAACGGCTGATCTGCTATAAAAGGTCAAAGTTTGTACACACATTTTTGGATCGTACTATAGTAATTTATAGTTTTTCAAAAGCTGTCCAACATCGGTGGTCGATATTATAAAGCGATTTAACCCTGTTAAGGGGGTATACCAAATGCACTAATGACAAAGTTTTTTCGATTGCACTCAAATTTTGTTATATATTAGTTCCCTGGTTCCTTCAAAACAAATTAAGGTTTTCACAGCTTTAACAGCAGCTTCGCAAGAATGCTGACCATTTTTGTGCATGGATTGGTCAAAGTTTTTAAAACTATGATTTTGAACTTTTCAACTATGTTCTATACCTACTTGCATGCAAAAAACTAGGTCTCGCCTCGCCGACGAAGTTGTGTAAACCCCCAGCCTGAGGGAGCTATACCCCTTTACGTCGCTTACCCAGGTTAGAAACCAGGTCATCAACCCAAACCCAATGTCATAAAAATGGCGTTAGCAACAGAAGGTTACCTGGTTTTTCAAACTAATTGTATTTTAACTGACAATTGATTCAGTACTATTGTTGAAACATAGTTTTATTTCAATTTACAATTGATCCAGTACGTGAGTTTACTATTTTCTAAATCTCGAAATTGTGTGAAAAATGGTTAATATGTTTTATCTAATTTGTCTACTTCCATTTTTCCATTATCTTCTAACCATCACTTGTGGGCTGTTTGCTACGACTGTTATCTTAGTAACCTCGACAATCGAACCACTTGTAATTGTGGCTATAGTGCGTCTGTCAAACGATATTGATCCCGACAGTAAGCAAACAATCACGCTTTCGGCGCCACTGAAGCCTAAAAGTGCGAATTCTTGGAAACAAAAAACCTGGTTACCGAACGTCGACAGTCGAGTTTTTCACATATGCAGAAGATTTTCCGTCGTCACAAATCTTCAGATATTAAGGTCTATGACAAATTTGGAGGAGACTACGATGAAGCAGAAAAGGCGTTAGCAATGGAGACGTTATTTGCAAATTTTGAGTATAAAGACTGGGGGAGTGTCTCCACGAGGATTAATACAATGAATGTCAGGGAAACAAGCTGGAAATACGTAGTTTCCACTGAAACAATCAGATGTTAGTACTGCGTTCTCTCATTGTGGCCGAGAGTAATGCCAAATTTAACCAGGAAACAAAGTTCCATTTGATTCTTGAATTGTGCATTAGACTTATTGAATGAAACCAAGAGTACATAATATATAAGAGTGTGACAGCAGGCAAGCTCTCTGCTTTCAGCTGTAGGTACATGCTATGTTCGCTAACGGCTGACCCCCCCACAAATGTGTATGTGCTCTTCAAACAAATTTGGCCGCTATGCTTGCATGCTGAAACTCGAAAACACAACTACTCCGTTGGTGCAATGTGCGTCTGTTGCGAGCTTTAACACGTAAAGATAGCGTGCGAATTTCTTTGAAGAGCACATACACGTTTGGGGGGGTCAGCCGTTAGCGAACATAGCATGTTCCTACAGCTGATAAGAGAGAGCTTGCCTGCCGTCACACTCTTATGTATTATCAAGAGTACATAATACATAAGAGTATGACAGCTGGCATACTCTATGTATATCAGCTGTAGGTACATCCGATGCTGCGCTATCGGCTGACCCCCCATAAATCAGACCCCCCCTCACCCCGCCCCTATACATGTACGGCGTCCAAACGGGGGGTCGGGGTCTATGTTAGTATACTTACATGTTAAACTTGACGGGGCCCCTATTTGTGTATGGGGTTTAAGCTTGTATGATTTACACATCTGTGTACAAAATATACAAGCACG
The DNA here is from genome assembly GCA_030248195.1 of Trissonchulus latispiculum. Lineage (NCBI taxonomy): Eukaryota > Metazoa > Nematoda > Enoplea > Enoplida > Ironidae > Trissonchulus > Trissonchulus latispiculum. Next base: position 4,771 of record JASAND010028440.1, on the reverse strand, counting down.
AGCCGGATCCCCCGTTTGGACCACGTACATGTATAGGGGCGGGGTGAGGGGGGTCTGATTTATGGGGGGGGGTTAGCCGATAGCGCGCATCGGATGTAGCGCGCTCATAATACATAGAGTATGCTAGCTGTCATACTCTTATGTATTATGTACTCTTGGTATTATGTACTCTTGGTATTATGTACTCTTGATGAAACTGATTGCTTTGTTTGATTGCGGTATTCTGTGCTGTTACCAAACGCGGTAACCACTTATCAAATCATATGCGGTAACCACTTATACAATAATATAATGTTATAATGTTTGTGAGATTCCACCTTGAAAACGGCTGCTCATGATAACTGTATGCTTGAATTTGAGCCTCCAAGTGTGATTCTATATGTCAGATACATTGAAAAGTCTCCTGTGCGTACTAAATATATGATTATATTGCATTGCCGGTTCAAGCTCAATCTGTGTTAAAAAAGTATTTGAAAGAATGCCTTTGCATGAAATTATACCGAACAGAAGAATCCAAACATGCCACCAACAAGCAAGATTTTGTGCAAAAGGTTAAGTTTCCGTTGGACAGACACTTTCAGTAATTGCAAACCTGCTGCGCAGCTATTTTTTTGGAAAGGACCGGTTGGGACCGGAACCGGAATCGGAACCGGTAGAATTTGGAACCTGCCGGTTCCATGCTTAGAAACTGGACTTGAACTAATTTTTTGAAAGAGTCTAAAATTTGCGAAAGCTGGACTCTGTAGTTGCCATTTACAGAGTCGCTATTCATACTGCCTTTTCATATTAGTGACTGAAGTTGAAACTAAGAAATCTAGTTTGAGCTACAAACTTAGACCTGAAATCGAAAGGATGAAACTGATAGTAATTAAGAGCACAAACTTAAAAAGTTAAATGAATCTACAATTATTGGCATTGAAATTGAAGCTGAAACTACATAAAACTTCCCGCTTCCCCTTTCAGATGATTGAGACAGAGCTGAGAGTTGGCATTAAGATAAATTTAAAATGTTTATTTGAATCAACATTTTATTATCCCTTCTCCTAGTTAAAAATGAAATTATAACAGGCTTGAAAAATTAGGAACATGCATTGTTTTATTCTAAGCAAAAATTTCGACATCCTTTATTCTCGAAGTTCACAATTTTTTGTTTTGGGCTTGTAATTTTTCAAATTTCGTTAAGATATTTTGTGTGTATGCAGTTTTGTAAGTTTCTAAATTTATTTTAACGAATTTTTTAAAATTTTCTGTGCTAAAATACCAATTGTTAATTGAAGTAAGGCGGACATCAGTGATGGAACCGGGTCACTTAGGCTTGACCCGTTGACCCTGACCCGGTGACCCGGTGACCCGGTTTTCCAGAAAATTCCAAAAGTTGCAAAATATTTTCGATTTTGCCTAAGAACGCTAAATTTTTGGCGTCCATGTTCCATAACCACTTTGAAAAGAATAACTATGACATACATATGTTTGCTCTAGGTTTTCTTGAAATGCGTTTAATAGTATAGCTGTAGCATTTTCTAAATTTATGCAGAAATTAGTTGCAAAACCAATAATTTATCCGTCTGCGAAATTTTGCAGGGTCTAATATGAGTACTTGTCTAAAAACACGGAGTACTTTAAAACTTTGGTTTTCATTACGTAGTGAGTTAAATTAAATTAAATTGTTCAGTTACCTTCAACGTTTACCTTGGTTGCAAAAATAAACTGCAAACCATATTGTACTAAATAGAGTTATGCAATAATCATGGAACTTATTAAGCTAAAACTAAAAAGCTAAACAATAGGTAGGTAATTTGTCAGAGATTGACAGATTCAAATAGCCTCAAGCTGCGAAAGTGTTCAAGACGTATGCAGTATGTAGAAAAAAGCGAATTAATATTGTACATACATCGAACAAAAATTTAACCTAAAATTTTAGTTTGGTAAGCCAAAAATTTCTAAAATTTGAGGTATATTCAGAAAACCGGGTCAAGACCTGGTCGAAGCTCTTGACCCGGTGACCCGGTGACCCGGTCCAAAAAGTGACCCGAACTGACCCGGTGACCCGGTGACCCGGTTCCATCGCTGGCGGACATTTTCGTTCGGACGTAAGCGATAAAAGCGCAGAATAATACTTTAACAAACATATTTAAAGACACATATTTTAACACATATTTGAAGATTAAGCTCATTAAAGAATAGGTTAGAGCCCGTAGGGATGTAGTTGGAAACTAGATACCTTTGGGTATATCTTCTCAAAAAATTGGTAAATAGAATGTGGTGTTGCCAAAGCGTAAGATAAAAGCTACAATATTACGATAAAAACAAATTTTACAGGAGCAAAAAACTTTGAAAATGGAGTACTTATTCTCTTAGCTTAAAGCCTATACTTCATCGTCATCTGAGAAGAAAGCCTATCAAAGTTTAGGTAACGAGCCGCCTGTGGATTGTAGAAGTAATCTGTTGGTTTCTTCGGAATCAAGCAACTGGACATTATTGCTTCGTTAAATATAACAGTAGTAATACATGTTCCTCTTTCCGATATGGCTTTCATCTTTTTATTTTAAACGGCATTTAATTTTTCGGAAACTATTTGCTTTTCGAGAGGCTGTCCTTTCAAAGAAATAAGAAACTTTAAATCCAGTATATATCACTTCTCAGCACGTTTTGCTGTTTTCAAGACTCACAAGAAACCGTCTCTCTTTACATACCTAGTATCATACCTAGTATCGCGCCCTTGATTATCGAAACAGTTTGCTCGACAAAAGTAAAGAGAAGTTTTTTGTATGCTGTGCATATGATAACAATAGACCTAATGAAGCAAGTTAAAAATAGTGAAAAACCTTATTGCTGAAATTAATTACAAGAAACTTTAACCAACTAGTTTATCATAGTTTTATTCCAATTGTTCTGTAGCATTGTTTTGTCATTTTCATTGTATAGGCCTTATAAAGCAGTGCACCGCATGTTAAATAATGCTAAACTATAACTACAAATTTTATACTTGGAACCGAGAACCGGCAGCTAGAACCGGAACCGGAACCGGAACCGGTACCCTGGAACCTGAACCGGAACCGGTTTTGAAAATCGGAACCGGTCTTAACTCTATTCTGGAGGTTCTTAATTTTTGTAAGATTGTGGAAAAGATCCAAACTGGTTTTTGTTTCGAATAACCGGAACCGGAGCCAAATTCAGGTTCTTCTAGTGACCAGTATCTTGGACTCTCTGCAATCTACGATCCAGAGAGCAATTCTGGGTATGGAAGGCTATGTCCGACACTGTAAAAACTTGTTGTCGGCGGAGCATTAACACAATTTGATAATTTTACTATACATCAAAGTAATGAAGCCTTCGGGCAAAAATTATTGCTGGCCATACCGCTTTGCCAGGGATGGCTGTTCTGGAATGAGTATTAACTGCCATATTTACAGAATCAGAAATCTGAAAGCACCGTATTTGCAAATATCACTTGGTCAATATATACAGACAATGCAGAACAGTAGGTAACATACCCCTGACAATCAGACCAGACCGATCTAGCTTAGAGCTGACTAACATATATATATAGCTACTGCGAGCATGCAATATAATTAAATCAGGTTGCACCTGTTGTGCAAAGGACAATTTTTAGCAATGAAAAACTAGGTCTGGGTGAAGTGAAGGATGCAAAATGTGTAGCACAGTCACTCGCACGCTCTCAGCAGCGCAGCCCTGCATAGGCGTAAAAGAAGAGCAGCATCGAATCTCTATCACATGACATCAAGCCATAATATAAACCCTAAAAGGTTAATTATGCAGCACTGGTGTAGCTATATAAGGTTTGGCAGTATCTGCAACTAATCTGCCATGTTAACAAAGTCCCTGAGATTTCCATAATTAGTTTTTCCTAAACGGATTTTCATTATAACAGTGTTTGAATTAATGTAAAATTTAAAGCAACCAAGGTGATTTGTGATTTGATCTGAATTGTTTCCAGTACTAATATTGTTTAAGATATCGTTAAGGTTAAGATATCGATGAAATTTACAATTTAGACCAACTAACCTGAAACTGAACTCCAAATCTAGTTTTCGTCTGGTTTGTGCAATCAGTTACACGTATGTGCAACTACATTTTTTAATATAACACCCGAAAGACAATATTTAGCAGTCATAATAACTGAACAGCAAACTGCTCCAGGTCGGCAGCCGGCCGGCCGAAGGGTCCGGCCAGCGACTCTCCGCCGGCGGGCGGTTGTTGAAACCCCGTCCGGCCGCAAACATTAGTTGTACGCTGATTATAAGCTAACTCATTAAAGCTCATTAAAGCTAAAGAAATAGCTCATTAAAGTTTAATTAGATTTTTTGAAAAATGACATATCTTTGATAGTTTTGGCCAGGTCTTACGGGAAACCAAAAATAGATAATGTTAGAAATTGGCAAAGCCGAAACTTTTGGACGTTTTAGTGCTAGAACCTTAGTTTCTGTAGCCTCGACTGACTCACTTTTGTTTGACCCATCTTTTACTCGTGGGTACCCGTGAAACACTTCCAGCTCTGGACACGCACACGTGAGTAAGCCACAGAATTACCTAATTGCTTCATTACAGAATGAAGAGATTGAAGCAAACTGACTAGAACAATGCAAAATCATAGAGAAACTTTTCGAGAAAAACCACCTACGTGGTAGTCTACTGAGGTTAACAAGCTCGCTTTTTAGCTAACATTTCAACCTAACTAACTATTTCCAGCTAACGCAAGAACCTGAAAGTGTTAAGCTTTCAACTTTTAATTACTCTAATCCGTGTATAG